>KN818435.1:7948-21048 GCA_000827485.1 Amanita muscaria Koide BX008
GGTAATTGGCTGATTATCTTGTCAAATACATCTTGAGGAAGGATAGGCAAAACCATTTCGTTTGGGTGAGCGAGATGGGAGATTGCGTCAGCAGCGTGGGAAGGTCCACATGGTTATCATGCATGCATATTCATGCCCAGCACTCTCCAGCACTCCACTCCCAGCATAGGGCCAGTGCTCTCAGCGCATATGATATGCTCTTGCGATTAGAGAAGTCAACCTTGGCCGATATCGGCTCCGCCGCAAACAAGAATGCAAGCAGACTGCTCCCTCATGTACTGCCGCATCGTCGGACACTTCTTCCACCATGCACTAAGTGACGCGGAACTGGCTCATCTCGTACGAGAAGTTTCCTCAACGGCGGGGGATAAGCAGAAGTTGCTTGATCTCGGAAACCTGTACTATAAGCATGCACTTCTATTTTGTGAGTTAATCACATCGGTCTCCTGTCCTTTTCTCTATGTTTTGACCAAACCAGTTCGATTTGCAAAAGGACGGACTCCTGCACAATCTTATCATCATTCTCGCCCATCGTTCGATAATGTGGAAGACCTGGTAGCGGCCAAGCTCAAAGAAGCACCACAAAGCCACCAGTGACCAGACAGCAAAAGACAAGGCGAGTCCAAATCCACCCATGTCCTGATATCTTGCAATTAACGTCTTAAAGGTGTTGGTTCGTGATGGATTTAAGTGCCTTATTACAGGGGCTTACTACGTGAATTCTATCAAGCAATCTGCCCAATTGAAGCGAAAGGCAATGGCTCGGGGAAAATATGCGCCGTGCGGTGACAGTGTGTGCACATATATTCTCCGAGTCGACAGACGTAGACGTCAGTAAAGGATCCAGTAAGGTGCGTCCTGTTTCCTCTTCACATGTCAACCTTGAGGTTTAAGTGATTTTCCAGGCTGACGATGCTGCCTCTGCCTGCAGTGGGCCGTTCTGTCCCGCTTTGGCGGCCCAAATTTGTTCAACGAACTCAACTGCACTGAAGTGCACCGCTTAGAAAATATCATGATACTGGATCCCAGCGTAAGTTCCTTCTTTGACGATTTGGACCTGTGGCTCGAACCGGAAAAGCCAGAAGAGCCGGCAGTATGGACTATTTCACATGTATCCATGCAAGAGGTTAACTTCAGGGTGCCGAAGATAAGAGCAAAATTAGGTACTACGTGAAGGGGAGTATTCCTGATCTCCTTCACATGTACCCTACAGTTGTAGAATCCTCGACTATCGACCCCATCAACGATTCAACCTTCCGCGTCCTTCCCGAGATTACTTGGCGCTCCATGCAGCATGTGCAAAGGTTTACCACCTTTCTGGAGCTGCGGAATATATGGATTTCATGTTCTGGGACATGGAAGAGATGCCAGTGTTGTCTAAGGATGGCACGTCTGCTGCTGTTCTGGAGCATGCGATCTGGACTGCTCAGAGCAAACTTATTTCCGTCTAGCCCTCTGCCTCTGCCTCTGTATCAGGAAGAAGAGGAGTCGGTGTTGAAATATGATGACGAAGGCAAGCCCGCGCCGAGAATGGCACATTCTGTGCTTGTCTCGTGTTCACATTGCTTCTGGTGGATTACAACTGTCTAGATACCGTAGGTTTTGTAACTTTTGTCCATAGTCGCCTCAGTCATTGTTCCACCGACAGAGGTGAAATATCACTTCCCGCAACAGTTTAAGCAATATAGTCATTGTTCAGCTAACTGAGTTACTAGTAGAGTATCATATTTGTAAGAGTCGCAACATATGATGGTTGTGTCACTGTTTCAATCACCTTCTTTGCCAACTCATGTTTGCGGTAAGACGGTATCCATTTTAACAAGCATACGACAAGGTTACAGAAAGTCAGCAAAACGACGGAAGAATGCTCGGGCTTGTGCCGCATCTGGCATTGGTATTGTAAGTCATGAACGTTCAACATCACTTCAGCGCTAAAGTAAACGATACAACGAATATGACTCGTTCAGGCTTTCAGGCCTTTCTCCTGTTCGAGTCAAGGGAGATCTTC
Organism: Amanita muscaria Koide BX008; assembly: GCA_000827485.1. Lineage (NCBI taxonomy): Eukaryota > Fungi > Basidiomycota > Agaricomycetes > Agaricales > Amanitaceae > Amanita > Amanita muscaria. The sequence goes on from KN818435.1 coordinate 9,957, forward strand.
CACCAGTAGATGCAAAAGTGCTAGCCTGAGCGAAAGACAATAAGTTGTGGCGTTCGAGCGGGAGCCGTACTAGCCACACGTAGGACCCGACAGTGAATATCACGGTTGTAAAGTCAAGTCCGATTGTTTCCCTACGAACAGGCGGTATATATACTATTAGAGGCTGACTAATCCGGACTTTGCCATTCCAACTTCCTTTTGCGGACTCAGTGGTATCGATCCGTTACATAAGTACGAGTCAACAATGTCTAATAATCGTGTGCCGTAACTGAATTTTGGGTTTCAACCAGCGCATCGTCTCCGCTTCTTGTCCCTGACCGTGCGCCATGTTCAACACCAAAGCTGTCGCGGCCGAACAGAACCACAGGGTGGCGCGTCTATAGGACCAAACCTCCCTCTAGCTCCGCTCCGTCCTCTTCCGAAAATGCTGCAAAAATCTCTCCTCAGGCTAACGGAGATGACAAATTTGACCGCTTATTCGCTGCTCTCAAACCCAGTCTAGCAGAAGACATTCCTCTACTTACAAGTAACTCCTTGAAGCTGGCCAGGCTCGAAGCAACACTCTCGGAGTGTGTCAAGGAATTTGATACTGCCAGGCCGCGAATGAGTTAATGAAGAATCCACCAACGGACAAGATAGAGGCGTTGATTGGGAAGGAGGGTAAGTATAGCGTGTTTTCGCGTGTTTTCTATGTAATTAACCATTCGATATGTAGCCATAGCGGACAAAAATGACACAATGGATAGATGTCCCGCTTCTCCAGAGCAAATTGACGAGTCAACTAGAGGGCAAAATGCCTCTGGATCAGTTGCTGGTCCACCTGGAGACACCTTCCGCGGGTTCTGTTCTCAGGAACCTAGAGCCTGAAGACCTGAAAGCTTGGGTCAAGTCATGGACGCAGCTGGCCGGGAAATTATAGGTGTTTCGAATAACATTGCCAAGTTTTTGTCAGTCCGCGGCGTACAAGTAAAGTATACCTCCAATGAGGATGTGGAAAGGCATGCCGTTCAACCGTTGGGTGAAGAGTCACCTTCAAGTCAGCTTTTTTGGTCGCTTTCGGCAGTGTTGGAGTCAATAACTGATGATTAATATGTTAGATTCTGCTCCGTTGAACTCGCTAAGCGTGCTGCAGTGGATGAATCTCTCGCCGCTCGGTAAGTAGCTATCTTTTACATTCTCTCAATGCTCATTGTACAAACCTGCCAGACCTCTGGAAACACCAACGCTCCAAACCAACGATCCATATCCAAACCTAATGACCCCAGACCCTCTTCTTGATGACTCCCGAGATGAGATGATCTTCGGTCCGACACCCACAGCACCCTACACCAACCGCATCATTAGTGCGGAACCACACATCCATTTTCCACGAGTCTCTCATGTAACAATCAGAGCTACGGACCCACTCTCCGACCCCGATTCCACATGAGAACCAGAGACGACGGACGAAACGTCTGAAGACCTTGAATCGGTCAACAACCTTCCCTTGCCTGCCAACCAAGTCAAAGATCTCTACCTGTTCCCTCTCATCTAACGACGCGTCACACCACAGACTGGAAAAGGCAAAATCCACAGAGTACAGTACCTCGTCGTAGTCGGAAACGGAGACGGTTTGGTCGGGTATGGACAAGCCAAAGATGAAGATGCGCCTCGTGCGTTAGCGAAAGCTACCGCGCTCGCTATAAGATCTATGGATACCGTCTCCCGCTTCGAGAAGCGGTCTATTCCGACCGGGATGGAGACTAAACTCATTATGAGACCTCGACCTGTCGGGTTCGGGTTGCGGTGTAACCCCAACTTGCACCAGGTTTTGAAGGCGGCGGGGATGAAGGATATCAGTGCCAAGGTATGGGGAAGTAGAAACCCAGTTAATGTTGTCAAGGCGGCGTTTAGGATGTTGTGGGCTGGCCATGCGCCTCTTGGAATGGGAGATGGTATGGGTGGGAAAGGAAGGAAGTTGGATAAGGGAGAAGGAGTGAGGAGCATGTACGAGGTTGAGAGGGAGAGAGGAAGGAAGTTGGTTAAATTGGGGTCGACGAAGATCATTATGAGACCTCGACCTGTCGGGTTCAGGTTACGATGTAACCCCAACTTGCACCAGGTTTTGAAGGCGGCGGGGATAAAGGATATCAGTGCCAAGGTCTGGGGTAGTAGAAACCCGGTTAATGTTGTCAAGGCGGCGTTTAAGATGTTGTGGGCTGGCCATGCGCCTCTTGGAATGGAAGATGGTGTGAGTGGGAAAGGAAGGAAGTTGGATAAGGGAGAAGAAGTGAGGAGCATGTGCGAGGTTGAGAGGGAGAGAGGAAGGAAGTTGGTTAGTTTGAGGAAGTGATGTTGTACCCGTACTAATCACAAAACGTTTTCATGCCGAACAGAGCCAGTAGTGCATTGACTGCAATGTCCACAATGCGAAACGATGCACTATTGCCACGCCGGCGCGCCAGACTTTAATATCAACTCAGACTCCACAATTGCATCTTCAAATCCTTGTGCTCGAGACTAGCACCTGGTTTTGTACCCTGACCATCCCTGGTCCCATCACTCCCAGGTCCATCACCAACAAGTATCACCTCCCTACGTCCGTCCCACCTTGCGATTTTCTATCTAGCTTTGCAGTGTGAAAATACTCTCAAGAAAGGCACGACTCACCAGTTGCAGTGAAACGATTAACGAAAGGGCGATGTTTTAACATGCAATTTGCTCGCTTTCTTTGTCTCCGGCAGTTTGTTTTGTACAAGGTCCGAAAACGCATCACAGTTGGCCGGTGTTGATTCCACAATAAACGTTATTCCATGGAATGATTTCGACGATGCCAGTTGCGGTATAGACCAGATCGTGTCCAGTTCTTGCCACACATCCTTCATGGTCCAATCAAAATCAAGTATGTGTATCGCCCGGCCAAGTTTTAGGTGGAACGACAAATTTTGAATCACGTTTTGAGGAGAGATTGTCTTCATCATTTTCGTGATCAAAATGAGCATAGGGGGTATCAGAGAGATGTAGCTGCCCACATAGCACCATTGGGTAATGGTTATGTCGGTCAGGCGAGAAAACCGATTCAAGTCGATGGAGATGGAATCCGGGTCATCTATGTCTGGAGTAGGATTGGATTAGGGACAACATCAATGGAAGTAGCATGCTACTCAACCGAATTCCTGCAATGTTAAGTGTTCGAGGGAATTGGATGTCGCTCGCAGGATTCGTTCAATCACTGGCATGGTATATGGGTTGCAACCACCCCCTTGGAAAGTCTTCACTTGGGAAATGTCTACAATGCGCTCCACGAGATCGCTGGGGAAACTAACCCCCAGGATATCTAGAGTCAACGATTCTAGCTTTGGAAGTTCATCTCGTCTTGTTGGCAGGGACGAAAACTCCACGCGATCCAATGACAGATGTTTTAAAAGAGGGGGAAGGTTCGGAACAAGATTTGCGGGAGAATAGAAGCAGTTATCCAAGGCGATGTCTCGAAGTGAGTGAAGAGTCATCAAAAGCACAAGAGCATCCTGCAGTGCAACCCGGGGGGTATCATCTGCCACACCAGACCTTGAAGCCGAAGTGATCGCAAATTAATAGGAAACAATTCCCCTTTGCGAGAGAAGATACCTAATGCATTTGCTAGCATGTGGATATAATCTTCGTCATGGTAATCGTCACGATTAATCCGCTTGTAAGATATTTGTAACTCTTGTATGTAATCGATCAGATGTGGTGCCTCTTCGACGATTAAAACGAGGTTGATGGGAGACTCGTCGGAGTCACGGTTTGCCAACTTAACAACAATGCAATTAAAGAGCATCTTCTGTGCACTGCGACGGAACGAGCGACAGACAAGGGAACAAGACTTCAAGATGGAGATCTCATCGGCTGATTGGCTGACTATCTCGTCAAATACTTCTAGAGGAAGGACTGGGGGAGTCATTTCGTTTAGGTGGGCGTGGACCTGCTAATTACACGATTTCAGTTGTAGAAGTTAATTAACTTAATGCACTTACTATTGACACGAATCGACCGCACAGCCTCAAGACCCTTATCGGATGTGGAAGAAAGTTGGATAAGGGAAGGAGTGGTCCGAGTGGAGCGTGTACAAGGTTGAGGAAGGTACTAAGTATAGGGAAATGATGCTTATCATACAAATCATAACGCAGGGTCAACCTGACAAACAGAGCCACTTTAGTATCTGCCATTGATTGCCACAATATCATCTCCCTATGCCCGTCCCACCTTGCGATTTCCTATCTAGCTCGAGCTGTACAAGCTGTATTGAATTGCAGTGTGAAGATACTCTCAAGAAATGACTCACCGATTAACGAAAGCGTGATATCTTAATATGCAATTTGCTTGCTTGCTTTGTCTTGGGCAGTTTCTTTTGTACAAGGTCCGAAAACGCATCACAGTTGGGCGCTGTTGATTGGATACTAAACGTTATTCCACGGAATGATTTCGGCGATGCTAGTTGAGGTATAGAACAGATCGTGTCCACTTCTTGCCACACATCCTCCATGGCCGATTCGAAATCAATCATATCGACGTCCGGGCGAAGTGATAAGCGGAACGACAGATTTTGAATCCCGTTTCGATGAGAGATTTTCTTCATCATTTTCGTGATCAAAATGAACATAGGGGGTATCTCCGAGATGTAGCTGTCTCCATGGCAATCATGGGCAATGGTTATGTCGGTCAGGTGAGAAAACCGATTCAAGTCGATAGAGATAGAATCCGGGTCTTCTATAGGAGTAGGATTGGATTAGGGACAACGGGGAAGTAGCATGCTACTCAACCAAATCAAGTTGCTCCAATGTTAAGTGTTCGAGGGAATTGGATGTAGATCGCAGGATTCGTTCAATTATTGGCATGATATGTGCCTTGCATGATGTCCCTTGAAAAGTCTTCAGCTGGGTCGTGTTCACAATGCGCTCCACGACATCACCAGGGAATTTGTCCATTCTACGAACTGCAAAGAACCCGATTGTGAGCGATTCTAGCGTTGGAAGCTCTTTTCGGGTCGTTGGAAGGGACGAAAAAGTCGTGTTGCCCAATGACAGATGTTTTAAAAGAGGGGGAAGATTCTGAACAAGATTTGCGGAACAATTCATGACCCCCTCCAAGCAGATGTCTCGAAGTGAATAAGCAGACATCAGCAGCACAAGAGCATGTTGTAGACAGGGGTCTATATAGTGCCACGGTAGATCTTCAAGGGAAAGATACTGCAGATTGATAGGATATTCCCCTTTGCGAGAGAAGACGCCTAATGCATCTGCTAGATCGGTGGATTTACTTGGACCGAAGTCGAGTGGACGATTGATTGAAAGGCTATATATTATTAACCTTTGTGTGTATTCGATAAGATGTGGTGCGTGCTTGACGATTGAAGCGAGGTTGATTGGTTGGCTTGGACCATTCAAGTTATCGTTTTTTACGACGACACCAATGGAATTAAAGAGGATCTTCTGTGCACTGCGACGGAACGAGTGACAGACAAGGGAATAAGACTTCAAGGTAGAGGTCTCGTCGGCTAATTGGCTGGTTATCTCGTCAAATACTTCTAGAGGAAAGACTGGCGGAGTCATTTGGACGTGGGCGTGGACTTTGATTACACAATCATTTGAATGCAAACAAAATTTGATCGATACATTTACGGCCACAAATCGACTTTACAGTGGGCTCAAGGCGCACCGCGCACCGCGCACTAACTCAGATTTTCGTATCAATGAATCTGGCATCACGCGAACGTTCCAACAAAGAGCACAAAGGATACACTCTCTCCAACTGTACCACAAACACCTGTGACCCGTCCTAATCAGGCATAAGTAGTACTTACATTGAAAAATACTCTTTTCGAGAACAGTATTGAATATTCGAGCCTGCGGTGACACCAGGATGGGCATGCATGCTGATGCAACGTAAACACTCTTCGGGTGTTTTCCTTGCGGGCGGCAATCCGGCTCATAGCCGCTGTACATATCGACAACGTGCGGAATGTTTAATAAGTTCATTCCCCGATGACGGCTTCAGAAATGGGCGAAGAGAGACTTGATAAACTGTTGGTGAGTGCCGAAGAACATTTACGATAGAAAAGACCAGTTACTTATATCAACAATAAAGCCCGCGGTAATGTACCGTGGTGACCGTGACACCTGGTTATGTCCTGACCCTATTCACTATTCCGTCACTTCCAGTACTGCGGCCCGCACCAGAATGTATCACTTCCCTACGTCTGTCCTACCTTGCTATAGCTCGACCTGTTAGTGTTGCCAAAGTTCAGTTCAGTCCAGTTCACCCACCCTTTGGCCTGAACTGAGAACTGAACAGGCAGAAATTTGGCTGAACTGAACAGAGCTGAACTGAACAGTTTTGAACCTGTTCAATCAGTTCAGTTCAGTTCAGTTCCGGTTCGAACTGCTGAACTGACACAAAAAGACAATTTATTGCAACTATTTTAATTCTATCATATCTAAGGCATCATGGCCTGCGACCTCCTCTGTGGTATTCAGAAAGTTGGTCTTGTAAGCATATTTTAAAACCTGTATTAAACCAAAGGCTTGATTGTCCATGTGATTGCGCCGCAGATCATCAGTAATTCCGGCACTGGAGAACGCTCTCTCAGATGCAACAGATGAACCTTGAATGGCAAGATAATCTCGTGCAATCCTGGACAGAGTAGGGTATTGCTGGGAATGATACTGCCAAAATATTTGATTGGTCAATAAGATCAGGATCAGACACAAGAAATCACTTACACCCCACCACCGGACTGGGTTTGTCACAGTTTCATCACGTGGACTATTGAGATAATCGTTGAGCTCTTTCCGTGGGTCATGAATCACACTTTGCTGGGACGACGAGCGGCTCAGAGCTGACAGAATAAAATTAGACCCATAACCTTGGAGCACCTTAGTTGCATCTGTGTACAAGTGAGAGAAGCGAAAAGTAGTGATTGAGAATGATGACAGACCCTCTGATTTATTCTGGGCAATAGAAGGCCGAGCCTTCTTCGGAGCCTTGTAGTAGGAATCAAACTGAAAATGACTTGTTAGACTAAAGCTTGGCTCTAGAACAGGACGTACAATTTTTTTGAGCAGTGTACAACCTGTATTATAGGCCTCCACGCCCTTGGCCTTCGAATATTCAAGCTTAACCGCAGGGTGTAACACTACGTATGTCATGGACTTGAGTATACCGAAATGATAGGAAAGAAAAGCTCACCTAAGCACGTCAAGTATGTATCAGACTCGTGAATGGTCTTGGACCACTTCTTGAGTTTTTCCAAGCCTTTCTCGATTGCGAAACAAACAGGTGAGAACTTCGGATTCTTCGCCAGTATTTCCCATCGTGATTGAAGGCACTCCAAAATGGGAATGGCCTTCCAGAGTGTCGGTTCTGTTTCTGAGGAGAAGGATGACTGCGCATGGCGTGGTTCCTGGCAAATTTTGATTGAAATTCAGTTATAAACTTATCCCACTGTTGTATTGCGTTAACAACTTGCCTCGAGAACGTCCTTGATGAGGGTCAGAAGCTCCCACTCGTAATCTTTGAGATTATAATCTGAATAAGACTTGTTCTTCAATTTCGGAAGATGGTCGTCTGAAAAATAGCAGAACTTCTTGACCGCCTATAAAAATAATCAGGGACCAGAAAACAAACAAATTTGATTGATAAACTTACCATTTTGCAGGCTATCAGTCGCTCGACAAGATCATACATCGACCCCCATCGTGTCCGAACCCATTTGATAAGTTCCAAAGGTGGAATGCCTTCGTCTACGCAACACTTCGCAAAATAAACTTTTGCTTGTGGAGAAGCACGAATCTAATAATCAAATGAGTGACAAATAAACAAGATAAAGAACAGAGCATACTTGATTAACGAGTGCAAGAGCCTTCCCAAGTGTGTCGCCTACGGTAAAGTCAATTACTTCGTCAACCTCCTGCTCGTCAGGTACTGCTAATTCTAAGTTATTCCAGTCTGCTATCCATTCCTCATCTTCCTCCTCTAGCTCTTCATTGCTGGTGTGTGTGTCAGCTTCGTCAGTTGTACGAGCCTGTTTGTTCCAAGTTTTGGTCTTTGGACCAACCGCCTTGACAAAGTCGCCAGCCGCAAGGTATATTGTATGTTCCATGCATCTAGCCACCGTAAGCTCTTGATTTGATGAATTAAAGGTGATAAATACTACCTAACACGACGGTCTCGAGCCTTCCACTTTAAGATGTTTTCGCCACTGCTATTATGACGCTCAATTGCATGCATTCCCTTGTCATTAGCACTAGCGTTATCGGCAGTCACCCAACCAAGCTAAGTAGTAAACAGGACATTAGTGCCAGTTATAGAAGCCAGGATACAGTCACACCTTGTCGCTAATCTCGTATCGATCAAGGACCTCCATTATGGTCTTCGCGATGTTCGCACCACTGTGCCGTCCCTTCAGCTCCTCAAACCCGAGGATTTTGCTCTTCAGTTGCCATTCACACTGTTGGTCAGGTAGCGAGTCGATGTAATGAGCTGTAACAGCCAGATACGGGTCATACGATTTTGAAGTCCATGCGTCGAACGTGATGGATATCTTGCCCGGAATCGTCTATGCAGAAGATACTTATTTATACGACAAAAAATAATATGAAATGATTGAGTACCTTGAAGTGCTTGGTCAGGCGGTAGACAGCTAACTTCGCCTTGTCAATGACTTCATCACGAAGCTTTGTACGATGCGGAATATCATTCTCCTTCATTGACGGGCGCTGATAAAGGAGAAGATTGCGGAAGGGTGTTTGGTCCACTACACGAAAGGCCTAGGTAGGAAATTATCAGAATTGTGTATGTAAATACGAAAAACAGCATACCTGGTCCCCCGAAACCACGAATTCAATAATGTGCTCAAGAAGGCCTTCTTTTGACCACTTGGGGACCGCTTTTATGAAGCCGTCAAGACCGGCTTGCGATTCAGATGCTGACTTTTCAATCGATCCCAGATTTTCATGTCGTTCGGGCAAGGCGGCCTGCACAGGCTCAATTTTCAGCCTCTTGCACTCCCGAAGATATGTAGGGCCATGGGTTTTCCAGTTTCTGCCATAGTATAACAGGCCCGGAAGTAATGAGTCGAACGTCAACAATACGAGAGCTACTTAGTACTTACCTGGCGATGTGCTTGCGGAGCGAGGTATTGCTGCCAGTAAAAAAGCAATCGGCCTCACGTTTGCCATTCTCTCTGCGAAAAAAGAAGCAATCCATTAGGACAGTCGATAGAAACAATTTAAAGAGACTTACATGCATACATTGCATACCTGACCTTCGATTTCCTTTCCGTCCACCGTTTTTGTTACCTTCTTGTACATGGCACGTATATCTTGTGTGCGTTCATCTTGACCTCGGTGGCCGTGCTTTCGTTGGGGCTGGGATGTATTAGAGTAAGCACTTGAAGCTTTTTTTAAAAAAAGAAACGCACCATTTTGCATCGTTCATCTTCGATCGCTGCAGATGGTGATGGGGAATCATATGCCTCCTCTCCATCCGACAATTCATATGCGTCTAGATCTGCCGCTGCCAAATCGGGGTCAAGTCCTTGCTCTTCCTTGTCCGAGTCATTGTTTTCAACTTCTCTGTCTACCGGCACCACCTCATCAGATTGTGCCAGTTTCCGGGCCTTGAAGGGCTGCGACGAGGCCATGGTGACTGTACTAGGCTTCTTGGGCTTGAGTTTGGACAAGCTAGCATCTATTCAAAATGTTTAGTGCACTTATATGCGAGATAATAGAGACATACTCTGTAATGCGGAGTCGTCAGATTGAATGCTTGATTTATCTGCTGATAAGATCGATCAGTCTCCAAACACAGATCTTGGGTTAGATTGGACACATACCAACGAAATGACTTTGAAAAAAACGGCGTGTCCCCGGGCTGAGACGTGTCTGATCTCTTGCAGCCTTCAGCTTCTGGGAGGGCTTGCTGACACGTTTACTGCCAACTCGTCGTGCAGGTTCTTTGTCTTGAAGTCCCATGGAAAGGGCTGTGATTCCCGAGGTCTTGCTATTGTCATAGTTGGAATCAGCATGAGATTCAGCACGGGGCCGCTTCTTTGAGATGTCGAATGGCAGTGGAAGTACGCGGGTTTCCGCAGTCGGAGAATGAATCCACTCTATTTCCGTCGCATCCTTCAAAGTGCCATTAGCATTGAGAGCGGGCGCATCCACATTCAAGTTGGGATCAGACATGCTGAAAAGGAGGAACAAACACGTATGTGAGTTCAATTTTACTATTTTTCAAATTTTCTAAAGGAATTTCATTGATTTTGCTTGAATATTGTGATGCGACTATCACACCGACCCTGTCGCTTCATGCCGACAAAGATACTTCAAGGGATACTCCGCTAGTAGTCAGCGCTCACGATCTTCTAAGTTCTCTGTCTCCTCAAGAACTCAAGATGCTTTAAGTACTCTATCAACCATCCAAGCTCATCGATGCGGGTGTACGGAGCGTATTCATCTCTCATTTCATTCGGAATCATTCCACATAGCTTTGATCGATCAACAACTCTACTCTACTAGCATCTGAAGTCACGGTATTTAGTCGTTCAACCTGTCACCGTTGAGGCTCTTTGCCGCTCTTTGCTGCAAGTGCAACAGGTCACTGCCAGCATCTTTGTTTGCTTCATTCGGAATCTAGCGACAACTCTACCAACATGTCTGATGACTCTGAGGTCACCGTCCGACTCCGTATGGTCCGTATTAAGTCGTTCTGCGTAATATATCTCTTCCCAGGTCAATGTATTAACAATTCCGACTACTAGTAGCCGTACTATGATACTACTTAAGCCTGCCAAAAGTTTCGGTTCGAACCTGTTCGAACCTGTTCAGAGTCAGTTCAGGCTACAGCCAACTGTCTGAACTGAGAACTGAACAGGCAGCAGAAAATCTGGAACTGAACTGAGTAGAACTGAACTTTCGGTTCAGTTCAGTCAGTTCAGGTTCACTGCACCTGTTCAGAACTGAACTTCGGCAACACTACGACCTGTACTTATTTTCAGTGCGAAAATACTCTCAAAAAAAGCATAATCACCAGTTGTAGTGAAATGATTAACGAAAGGATGATGTCTTAATAT
>KN818435.1:21148-39353 GCA_000827485.1 Amanita muscaria Koide BX008
TGACGATCGTTCGATCATGATCGCAAAATGTTCTGCACGACTTGTCAATAAGAAAACTAACGCCTGGGTGAAAGTCCATGCGTGATGTCCACTGCACCTCATCCAACCGATTTAGCGAAGGAGAGAAATTCTGGCAGCGAGTGATTGGGTGTATTAAGCACCTTATGTTGTGACCTACATGGAACATCGCTTCTTAGGTAGACTGAAAGAAGTGCTGGTAGAGTCAGTAGGCGGTAGAAATGGCGACGGTTTTCCATGTTCTGCAAAAGTTAGCGGGATACAACTTGTCGGGGGGCTGTACGACGTACGAAAACCAAAGGTCAGGAATCAGAATCACTGGGTCATCAATCTCATCTCTGAAACAGTCGCAGGAATACTAGGTCTTCACTTTCTCGTGGACGCTTCGTTTCGCGTGGAGCCGGGCACCGGGACTCGGAAGTCTCGGATTGGCTAAGGAACGATGACACGTCTGTGTTGCCCTTATCATATAGACTTTTGGGCGCAACTCTTGGAGGTGATCGGGACAAATCGTTCCTATGATAGAAGGGCCCTCACAAAAATATTGACCGGTTTACAACCAACGAAAAATCTGTCTGACGATGGTGAAGTGTGATCGTGGCTGGCAGCCATCGAGCTTCTGGGCTGACAACCGTGAATGGGACATATTGGGTCGTGCGAGTTGGAACGAGGTCAAAATCAAAACAATAGGGATAGTAGTTTAACTGGTGCTACAAGTTGCATTGCTAGTGAAATAATTCATCGGAGAGCATTTGAGACTGAGGGGGAAAAATGTCCGTAACTGGAATCGAACCAGTGGCTCCTCGGATTTGTGACGTACCACAACGAGGTGATTTAACCCCTAATCGATACGGACTTCTGAAATAGAATGCAAAAGAATATGCATATGTCCGTAGTAAAAATTTCTCAAAAAAGCGGAATTGTAACTTTGCACTGGGTGCGGTCAGATATGATATTCTGTTCACCCATTCAGTGTGATGTAGTTAAAACGAACCAAAAGCATACTGGGGCTTTCTTCTACGTCCCGCTGTACCACCGCCCTTCAAACCCACCGCTAACTCGTTTTGACTTCCCCTAATTAGGGATAGCACATCTGTTAATTCCAAAAATACTCCTTCTTCGCGAACAGCATTGGATATTCGAGCCCGCGGTGACATCAGGACGGGCATTCAGTTGATGAAACGGAAACACCCTTCGCATGTCATCCTTGCGGGCAATCATAGCTGCTGCGTGACGTTTGACGTGCGGAATGTGTACTCCCCGATCTGACGGTTTCCGGAAATGGGCAAAGAGAGGCGGTTAATAAATCGATGGTTGGACAGTGTTGGAGCACATCTACCATAGAAAAGAAGAGTCACTGATACAACGTTTGTCAACAATACAGCACTGAAACGTACCGTACCAGAAAAACCATTAGTTACAACGGGCCATGTTGCAGGAGGCGAGGCGAAAGGGAACGATGTATCTCATGTTGCTGCAAAAGATGTGAAGTTGTCCAGCTTTGAAACTACATCGAGTGTTCTTCGTGGATCATTGATAAGCTTCGAACACTGCATACGCAACAAATAATTAGTCGACTTGCAGGCCTTGACGGAATAACAAGGGCAAAGGAGCGCGCAGATCCTGTAACCATAGACCCTCTAGAGCTATGCACTTCGGACTCGGCGGAGAACATACGGTGGCGGCTGTAAGATCGGGATACGGGTCCAGGGTTTGCTGTTGGACATTGAGCGCAGATCGAAACGCCGGGAAAGCTCCTGCCACAACACGTGTTTGTTTGGATAGCTTCGGTCCCCCCGCCACTGATATTTCCTACCATACGTCCTCAGAGAAGGCTTCTCATCGCCTTGAATGCCTTGCGTCTTATCAGTGAGCAAGTACTCTTCGTAGGGAATCATACGTAGGTTGGATTTCAATCTGGCGGTGTGGCACGATTAAATGCGGTGTTGTAGATATTCCTGTGCCGGTGTCTTGGGGCCCAGACATCCACCAAGACTTGAGAGTTGCAATGACCACACAGAGGCCCGCGGATCCGAGAAGCTCTGTAGAAAGGTATATAGTCGGTGGCAGACGGTGGTAGTCCGAGTCGATGAATCTTTGGTGCGTGGTGTGAGAGCTAAATAAAGCAAAGCGCGCGTGCAATGTGAAAAACATGAGGTTAGGCTTCGTCAACGTGTTGCTGCTTGGTACTCATCCACCACTTACAAACCCCTACGCATATATAGAATGCCGCCCTCTTTCAAGGCTTCGCTCCGCAGGTTTGCGTCCTCTCTTTTTCCCATGTTTGTCACCAAGAACGCTGGCAACATGGCAGTCCCATTTTTCAACCTACCCACTGTCATCATCATCTGGGTGGAACTCGTAATGGCTCTCCTGTGCCCTTGGAACAGCGACAGCAAGACTGTCTGGGGAGACTTACAGGGCTACCGAATTGACAAGGCCTGTCTGTGCAAGAACCTGAGCGGCAGCGAGCACGAGTTCATTGTTGTTGACCTTTCAGACGAGCACAAGCAGAATTCAATGCGTCTCCGTGTTGAACGTGCAGTAGGTGAACGGAAGGACAGTCAAGCAACGTCCGCTTCGTCGTCAATGACCTCTTTCGAGTCGGCCTCAGATGTTTCCCCTTCCTCTTCGCGCTCAGCCTCTCCTCTTTATCAACCCAGGTTCTCCAAGTTGTCCTTGTCCCTTTCATCCGTGAATGAAGGCTTTTCGAGGGCAACTGGATCACTCCAGCGCGCAGTGCGTCGCTTGTCAGATACTTCACTACCGCGCCCCTCCGTCATTAGTTCCAACAGGCACGTTGCGGCAGATACTGTGACGAGTATCAATAGCTTTCCAAAGAAAGCCAGGATCATAAGAACGATCGACTTCACCTCTGCGGAACGTTCTCAGAGGCCGAGCCTTTGGGATCTCATGATCATTAGCCATGTTGTCCACCAAGACAGCATCGCTTATGATCTATTGGATCGTCAATGCTTTTGGTTTGCGGATACAATCTCGGCTATTTTAGAGAAATGGTCGGAAACATGCAAAGGTGCTTCAGTGAAGCAAACGAACGCGACGAGGGCATACTTCTTCAAACTAAACACGAATTGTTATGCCTCTTCCGGAAGTGTGAAGGGCTTTTCTATTCATCAGCGGAACCCTGGCGATGTCAACAAGATCTGGGCGCAGTTCTTAATACAAAGGGAAGAAATGAACAAGAAGGTTAGTGTCTTCTTGCTTATGTCTATAGGATACTAAACCATCACCAGCGTCAATCATATGAGGACACGAAGACAGAGGGGACCAGAAAGACTGAGGAACTTGCTGGGCAAGTCGAGGAACTCAGACACCAACAAACTCGGGAGAAGCAAAAATGGGAATTGGAGAGGAAAGAATGGCAGGAAAAAGAACATTGGTTGATGAAAGAGCAAGAAGAACGGGAACGTCGGCTGAAGCAGCATATCGCTGAACAAGAGCGTGTTCAACAACGATTGCAGCAGCAATTGTGCGAGAACGACCGCCGTTTCCAAGAGATTGATCAAAAGTTCAAGTTTCTTGGTGGCAGCAAGAATTGACCCACTTTTCCGGACCTCTGGTAGCCGCAGGCCGCCTACCCGGTGCCATTGAATGGCCCCTGGCATTATTTCTCCCTGCACGTCATCTGACCTTTACTTATAGCAAGCAGATTTCCCATACCGTCGCGGTCGTATATCTATTGGTATCTTTATTATATTTCCTCTTGTTTAGGCTTATCTTACATGGGCTCAACTATGCATAGTCTACAAATAGCACCAAGGTAGTATGCAATCTCATATGTAGTATGTACGACAGTACGAGGCTAGAACTTCACGACTCGCATGCTTGTCATAGCCTCAGTTCTGATACTTAAGCAAGCTATGCCACGAAATGGCAACAGGCGTCAACTCGGTATTAACGGAAAGTGCAACGTGTCTAGTTCTGGAAGAGAGCTCTCTCTTCCGGATCTCGTGGAATCCCGCGCGACATTTGGATTGATACACGCTCTCATCATTCCCTAAGTAGTTTAATGATTGAGTATATTTATCTTTCCCCGTAATAACACCGACACTGCAATTGAGCCGAATCGCTCCACCGACTAATGTCAGCCGTGTGACAAGATTTGAGCGTCTTAAATCCGGTGTAGTATCTTTATTTAAGTAGTAAGAGTTATGTAATGATGCCAATAAGTAGTATTGACTCACTGCACCTCCTCAAAGTGATGGAATATAAGACCGAACAATCACCATAACGTGGTTACTCATAACTCTACGCTTCTTGGAGCAGATCTAAGGGATGCTCGAAGCTTCGCCTTCACGAAGATCGTGGTGGTATTTCGATTCTAGTCCCATCAGAAAAACGTGCCTGTGTCGTGGCACGACACATCCTATTGTTTATCGCAGTCTTCAGACCTGATCGATCATACATCGATTATCGACTTTGAGCATAAGAGTATTGTTGTCAGCACCACAGGCACGTTACCCCACCAATTGATGATCGCTCATGATCACGTGCTTTTGTTTCTGACTTCAAACTCGTGCAAATACCTAAAAACGGCATCTTCCTTTTCGTTTAGTCCCTTGAAAAATGCCTCAACTTCAAGTTCTCTTTGACAGATATTATCCTTATCGCTGGCTTGCGGCACAGCACTCCTCGGTGGAGACATTGTGGATCAAGCACTTTTTCTGAGAGCACTTTGTTGCCGTAACGAATTCCAATGTACCGGAACGATCAAGGGCAGGTACTGCATGTTGTTCTGCCTCACTTGACCATTCTAGCAGTCACGGTCCCAGGATGCCCATTAGAACTCCTGCGCTGTATAGAGGCGCCTGCTCTGTGGAACCTCCATTTGGACGGCTCCAGGGCACCGGACTCCTGACTTTAATTTCCCTCACTGCCGGCTGGACGAATACTGATACCAGTTCGGTCCGTAATGCGCTCGAATGGTTTGCAAAAAGAGCGCCACACCAGCGCCACTTCGTGGTCACCGCTGTCCTCTTCACCCACCCAGATTGGGAATGTCTTTTGTTCGGAAATGGAGGAGAGAGTCACCATCTTTGCAGTTGGATCGCTCTTCATTAACTGCATGTAAATCGGATGGGAATTGAGTGAGGATTCGATGTCACGCTGTTGGTGCGATATGCGAAAGAACGACCAATAGCATTGCGAAGACTCCTTATTCAACAATGTAATATTTCCCGACTGCGTCTTCAGTTATTGAAGCATTCGGGGGTGCCATGCGCTGCGGACGACGGGTTTCCTGCGAGCTGGAATACGATCCACGTTCTATTAACATCACGGAAGATGAAGTTGACATTCTTGCAAGGATGAATGTTAGGTTGATTCGTCGTCAAAAAGAGGCAGGAGGAACGTGTTGGACTGGAGGTCATGAGATTGATTCGCATGATTATTGAAAACACATTTGGACATGACCATTGTATAGTAGTAGCTTAGTCTCGTGCTAGTGAGGTGTTCCTGGAGCGATATTCGATGATTATAGTTCGGGTGCACGGGACTTGCAGCCATGCACATTACGGTTGGCCGGCATTAGCCAAATTTGTTCAAAATAGATAAGAACCATGACGACGACATCAGGTTCTTCTGGCTCAGGGGAGTTGTGCGCAAAAATTCCTTAAGAGTCGTATCGCACTGACCAAAAGTCTGTGCCTCAGATCTTGGTGTTGCCGTGTTGCAGTGCTCAATCATAACCCAGCACACGAGCGAAGTAATAGATGCCGCATAAATGATCGTGATCCGAGGATGAGAGCCTAATTTCAAAATTTGTGGGTGATACGTCTGAGGAGGATTGAAATGGCCTAGTGCAGGACATTATCGTACCCCGAGTTATAATGTTCTATAAGTACTGTTCAGGAGCACAAGACCAAAGACGAGAATTTCCAAATATGGTAAGAGTCAACGTTCTTAAATCCCAGCTCCGAGCCATGCACATTTCCTAGCTGCACACGAGCAAATTAAACTTTCATCCCACAGGGGCTTTAATACGTCTCACTACTTTCCTGGTAAAGCCCATCCTACTTCGTCAAGTTTTAGCGTTGACACGGTTCAGGGTAACCAATCTAGCTAATAACAGTGCTACTGCTCCCAGATGCAGTCGGGAGGTCCTGAGCCCGTACAGCCTCGCAAGAGAGGTCGGAAACCAGGCCCGTTTTCTCGCAGCGTTCGAGAGGCTCAACGAAAGTTGAACCATTCGATTATCGAGAAAGCTAGGCGGACAAAAACCAACGAAGCTCTTGCCGCCCTTCGGCAGCTTGTTCCGTCTGATTTTTCACGGCGCCCGTCCCCTGGTAATCTCCCTAGCAACAACAACCGACACCTCAATACCAACTCGGACGACGAGATCGAGGATGAAGACGATAAGGGCGAAGAAGACCACGAGTACTATAATTCTGCAGCTGCCTTATCTGGTACGGCCAAGAACGGGAAAAAGCGGGAGGAAAAAGAGTTCAAGCTTGAAGTTCTTGAACGGACCGTGGCGTACTTGCAGGTCCTTACCCAGCGATACGACGAGCTGAAGATGCGCCATGACAAATTAGAGATGAACACTGGCGACAGGCGTCATTCTCAGTCTCGGTGTTCCACTGAACGTCGATACCGCGAATATAGAGAAGACGCCCAGAATTCGGCTACTGCTTCTAGGAAAAGAAGTCGATCCGATGCCGGCAGCGTCATTGCTGGGTCCATCAGTAACAGTGACCACGGCAGTGTTACCCTCCCTTTCACCGTCAGTGGTGGTTCTATCGATGACAGGCCATCTAAAAGACACGAACCTCTTCCTCCTATCTCATCATGGCTGCCCCATTCTCCCAATGCTACTCGGAGCACACTTTCTCCTTCTACACCATCCACAAAGTGTAATGACGAATGCACATCAGGCGCTGTAACGCCGGTATTATCATCTCAGCTTCCCACTCCACCTTCCTCTGCCCTGTTCCAGCCACTTTTCTCTGGGGCTCACTGTTATGCTACACATTCCACTATCCCGTCGCTTTCACTTGATCCAAAGGCTTTATCGCCCCCTTGTCAATTACATGCTCGACGACTCAGCGTTTCTTCTTCTCCCTCAGTGACTCCTCGCGTTCTTACCGGTGGGCGTTCAACCAAGCCTGGAAACAACAACCATGTGATTAAACGTTCCTCTCACCTTCACTCTGAACGTGTGCCGGCAACGGATGCTTCACACACATCTCCGCACACACCCGAAGATGAAAATGCGGCCTCCTTGCTATTAACGATGGGCCTCCAACCCTCGCCCATATCACCTCTCGGACATGCAATATTGTGCCTTAAGGGGCGAAGGTTATCGTAACCTGCATCCCCCCCTACTCCGTTCCCATCGTCCCTGATGCTCCCGCCACCAGATGTGGCGTAGCACACCAGCCCCGCGTCTTCGGCCAGTACTCGCCATCGTCCTCAATTCGCAGTTGAAACGCCTGGGTCGTTGTTGTGACTCGCAGAAGCATAGGGTCAGACGTTTGAGAACGCACACAGATTCTTATGAGATGTTGGTCCCAAAGTTTATATGACCATGCAAACGCAAACTTGGCTTATGTTATGTTCCTTCTCTTTTCTTCTCTCCTTTCTCTCTTTTTTCGAAAAAGCTTGAAGGACGATAGTGTGATTTGATCCGATACCAGATATGTACAACATTGTATTCAAGAAACGTTTTTTTTTCTTTCTTTTTTTCTGCCTTATTTTTTGTAACAATATGGATATGTAACACGATATACAATGATCAGCGACATAGATTCAGGCGGTTACTTATCTACAACACTACAGTAATAATGTCCAACTATCTCAATTGAGTATCACAAGGCCAGTGAAGGTGCAAAATCTCGCATGGAATAATCCGTCGCAAGTCCTTGAAACTCTTTCAGCCGACGTTTCAGTCCTTGCCTGTGAAATGAAATCGAAGGATGCACTTCTCTACTTTCGCACTTGACGAATGGGGTTGTATACAACACTAACACTCTCAAGTGCGTAATAGCAGAGAAGAGCAGGCGGCAATTTTTTTCGCGTGGTAACACCGACACTGCAATTGAGCCGAATCGCTCCGCCGACCAATGTCAGTCGTGTGACAAGATTTGAGCGCCTTAAATCCGGTTTATCTTTAGTAAGAATTATGTAATGATGCCAATAGTATTGACTCACCTCCTCAAATTGATGTCTTGTAAGTGAGCACGTAAAGTGGCATATGGGTATGGAACAGGTACGCTGGCGGTGTCTGGACTGTGGAATACAGCTTTTGAGTCAGAGTGATGGACACGTTGTAAGTGGCGTATGGTATGAAACAAGAAGTGCACAGGACAGTTGGAAACCGTATAGTATGAAACAAGAAGTGCGCAGGACAGTTCGAAACCGTATACCCTTCTCTGGATCATTCGTCATTGATTAACGAGTGGCTGACAGTACCAAAAGGAGCCACGGGCCGTAAACGTAACGCGCCCGAAACTCAGAGGAGTCACCAGCAATTTCCCTAATCAGCATGTCTCGGGTAACTTGAAGTATACATATCACTGCATACAAGATCGTCATAGGCCCTGGCTCATAGACACCAAACTGAAAGCCGATGACTTTAATTGCCTTCGGGGACGTCAGCTGGGGCTTGTGAGAACGAGATTTAGCTGTTCCCGGCTCTCATAGCCAATAGTAGACATTCCGTATGTTATCCTTCGTAAGATAAAGTCACTTGACACATTACATTCATGGATTCCCTTCCGAGAAAGAGGGCGCCGTGATGGTGGCGCGAGTAAGGGGTAAAATTGCATCCCAATCAGGGTTTATGCTGACGGTGAGAGAAAATCCATGGGAGAGAAGCTAGTGAGAAGCTTTGTTCCGAGATTCGTTGCTGTCAGAGCACGGATGCCGATGGAATCTATTAACGGCTAGGAATATAGAAGTTTATTTAGAGTACTGGAAGCCGCGGATTCTTGACAATAAGCTGGCCAGGGATTCAGTGTACAAGCATGTGGAGAAATTGTGAAGCGCCTTTGCGTCCACCATAAAGGCGATGAATAAATGTCATGGGATTCTGCAGATTGCCGGAATCTGTGTTGATCAATAAAGTACCAATGCGTAAATCGAACTTTGATCGGCTAACCTTAACTATGTGTTGTCTATCGGGAGGGAGGCGCAGAAGGAACGTAGAGGGGCAATCCAACACACCGGCTGTCGTGAGGTGATGGATCGATTCTGTGGCAAGCAAGGTAGATAATGCAATCCTGAGGTAGACAACCTGTCTCGTCATCAGAAGGCGAGGGAGTTCCTTGGCTCAGGTAAACAATCCGAAGTTGTACACTGACAATCGGAGCTGTTCTACATATTTTGCATCAATTGTAGTATCTCTTCATAGAGCTGTTGCGGCACTGTTGTCTTCAAGGTATCCCGGATCACGAAACTGCGGTACAGAATCCTAGCATTCCATGTCGTCGTCGGGTATGAACCTCTAGTGATCCTCGGATTAGACCGGGTCTAATGTTGCACATGCGGGTGGCCGCCCAAGCCGCCCAAGCCGCTCAAGCCGCACAAGGCAATTACTCTGCGGCAGCCCCGGCTTTCGGAGCGACATAACCAAAATGGACCGTGTTTATGCACTGTGTCGGGATTTTTGTCACCATATGGCAGGCTTGACGACAGGCGGTCGTTTGATGAGAAAGATGCCGGCTGAAATTGAAAAAAAGTTGAAGCAAGTGATTACAGGCACCGCGGTGCATGGTAGTGGCGTAAATTTGGATCAAATTGTTCCTGAACCGCCGGACTCCTCAAAGGTCCAGAAGTCTGCTTAAACCTTTCTTTTTTTCCTTCCAGGCAGTCGTGCTCGTTGTCGTCTTCTAGAAAGCAGAAAAACCTCATAAGATGGATTCGGACCGTCCCCGAGAGGATACCTTGCAGTCCTTCTTCCCAGGCGACTATGTCCTGGCTGGAGCCCCAGGAACTTACGTACATCAACTCCACCACCATCAACTCTCAGAGCGGCAAAACCGGAGAATGTTCTCGTCTTCAGGCTCTCAGCTTGCTCCCGAAAACCCCCAACAAATGGACGTAGCCCAGCAATATCCTCCACAACCTCAGGCCTCTTTGCAATCACAGACCCAGATCAACCTAGATATGCTTGGGGATCTGGCACCGATGTCAATGCCAGGCATGGATTTGAACTCTTCCCAAGATTCGAATTCGAACTCAATATCGCAAATGGTCGCAGGGGGAGGCCAATTGGGCTATATCCCACAAGTATTCATAGATCAACAATACAGGCTCTCGCAACTTCATCAACTGCAGCAGTTGCAGCAACATATTTTCCAGCAACAGGTGGGTCACGATAACCGATATAACGATGGAGTCACAAGCTCACAAGCTTTCATCCAATCTCCAATCAGATTGCACTTTTAAGTGGTCAAGCTTCGGGCTTGCTGAATGGAGCACCAACATTCGATACCCAGCGAGATCAGTCATTGATTTTCAATGGTATACCCACTCCAGGTATGCCCCCGAACCCTTCGGCTGTATTCGGAAACTCATGTTTTCCCTGTCAGCACCCTCCGGCGAGTTACGTCCCCAACAGCAATCACTGGATTTTATAGCTCCAATGGCACTCAACTCTCTTGGAGATAGTGCTAGCCAAGGTCATCCTTCCGGCACGAGTCTTCCGAATAGCCCTGCTACCCTACACTCTGCACCTGGCAGTGCGATGAGCTCCCCTGTTTTCTTAGCGTCGAATAATGGTTATCCGAGCTCAAACACTTTTTCAACTACGCCCTACGTCCAAGCTCGCTCTGTCTCAGCACCAGAACATATCGCATTCCAAAATCATGGGCTCCCGCCTGCTACAGACCTCGACTTGGACATTTCACCACTAACTAGCCCCTGGCTTGGCGCTCAGCCGAATCAGCCGATACCGCCGCTCTCAAATCAGCTACAAAATAAAGGCCAATCTCGGCAAAATCAAATATATACTCGTCAGCAGCCTGATCACTCTTCTTCTGCTTCTGCCTCACCGACCCTTTCTCAAGCTGGCCATCAATACCCGTCCACCCCCGTAGCGGGGCCAATACCAATGTCAAATAATGCCACTAATACCAACAACAAAAGGAGCGCGTCGCCCAGCTCAACTGAGACTGACGCGCGCAAAAAGCAATCGCCTGCAATCAGACCGACCAACCCTGGTGTATTCTCCCCCTACCTCGACCAGCAGCCTTCAGCCCGAAGGAGCAACCGGACCAGCACCCGTTCGGCTTCGACTTCGACTTCTTCCACGCCTCACCTGCGCGGCCGTTCGGCATCTGCCAGGCAACGGAAAGGAAGTACAGCAGCAACACCTGTCATACACGAAGTTCCTGTGGACTCTCCTTCTCCTGTTGACCTGTCTATGCCTCCGCCAGCTCCGCCTAACTCGGCGATAATGGGGTCTAGCATAGGCACCGTGCCCTCCTCGCTCGCCGTTGCGCCGCTTACACCCGTAACGCCTGCTAGCATCATGAACCTCGACACGAAGGGGAAACGGCTGAAGATCGTGACAGACACCCCCGGGGGAGTATCACCAGCATCGCCTGCGACTTCGCGAAGCAAGAGAGGTACCACGCAGGGGAACATGACCGCTGGACCATCCCTGATTAGCCCAAGCCTTAAACCCATTCTCCCGGGTCCGAGTACGTTGCGTTTACGTATATTTTGACACGTCTAGCTTATCACCGTTCCATTTCATCAACAGGCAATGTCCTCGCCATAACGCCTGCTTCATCTGCCAACGGCAATCATCCTTCACCCGCAATGTCTGCCTTATCCATAGGCCCTCCCCAAGTACGCAAATCATCCCACAAGGCAGCCGAACAAAAACGGCGAGACTCGCTCAAAACAACATTTGATGAGCTTCGTGGGCTGTTGCCCCCAATACCTCTCCCATCGACACCGGGAACCGGGAATGGGGACGAAGATGGAGGCGCCAACGGTGCCGGTGGTGTAGCTCCGGGCACCGGTGGTTCTGGCGGCTCGGGAAGCACGGGTGGTAATCTCTTCGGGAACGCTGTCAAGCCTTTACTTCCTGGTGCTCTTCCGCCACGTGGGCCGCCTAAAGCTGGAGGAGAAGGCCCGAACAAGAGCGTGAGCAAGTTGCAGCTTCTGATATGCGGGAATGAGTTTATCCGCACACTCAAATCCCGCGTGGACAGGCGAGATGAGGAGATTGCGCTGCTGAGGAGAGAAGTGAGAAATTTGAGGCAGTTGAAGCAGTTCTTGGGCGTTGTTGCTGGGATCCAAGCAGCCAATCCTGGATTTGAAGGCGACGCCGCTGCTGCTGGTGGTGGTCCTGCTCGAGGTGGACAAGAAGGAGGTGCCGGTGTTGATCTGGGCACGATGGGCTTTGAAGGACTGCTAGAAGAACTGGATTTAGAACTCGACCTCGACCGGGACATAGACGCAGTGGAGAAGATGAGTGGCCTTATCAACGGGGCTCTAACAGGATCTGGTCGAAGAGACGATCTACTATCAAGCGCCAGAAGTGATATAACGATGGATGAAGACCCTGTCGAAGATGATGAAGATTAGACTGCAAAAACCGTATTATTCACTATCCTTCCAGTTCAACTCATTTATACCGACGAATTATGCACACCCCAATATCTTCCCTGCTGAATCTATACTCTTTTTCGCTCCTCATAACCCGCATTACAGTTCGTTTTTTTTGCATTATTAAACTATATCACTTTTGAAATCATCTACGTTCGCTCTGTATAACCTTTTATTGTATTTGTAGCGCTAGAATATGACGAATTAGATAAGAACTGAGTACTGAAGAAGTACTGTATGTAACAATGATTCGTTTTGTCCTCGTTATCCTCTTGGAGTCACATGGATCCCGAAAAGTCCCGAAACTGGTTGATTGTTGTCGTCATCGGATCAATCGGCAATCGGTAGTATGGAGATAATAATTCAAGACCATGATAAGAACGCTGGAATGATCCTTGGAATCTCGATTCTCGACAGTGCTCCATCTTGCTCCATCTGGTGCTACAAAGGAAAATCCTAATGTATGATAAAAATACTATCGAATGAGAAGAGAAAAACTTACGGGCGCGAAGGTGCATGTGACTTTCTTTTCTTTTTTGCGGACTCTGGTACAGCTATCACATCGTCGACTAAGCAGTGATTGAAGGCTGCTTGGACGAAGACAACATGGCTGATAGCACAGTAATCACAGTCGACTCGAGCAGCAGTTGTAAGTGGTATGACAGCCGCCGAGGTCCGAGACAACCTTTGACGGAGGTTTTGCTCCCGCTAGCTGAGTGTCTCGGATTTTGACGGAGAAGGTAATTGTCTCACTCAACTACTCTCGTTCCACGACATGGCTCTGCCAGTCCTTCCTGTAGATGTATTGGACGAGATACTCAGCCAACTAACCGACGAGACCTCCGAGTCTACGTTGAGGTCTTGTTCCCTTGTCTGCCACTCGTTCCGGCGCATGGCACAGAAGATCCTCTTTGATTTCATCTTCTCTGTCCGTTTGCCACCCGCCAAACGTAGTAATCAATACAGAATATTTGGTCCTCCCCATGCCGAACGTGATCCACCCCAACCACCCAAACTAGTTGCACTCGTCAAACTGGCACCGCATCTTATCAAATACATAAAACAGCTACGTATCATCCATGACACTTTTATGAGAACACTCGACGATAGGGCGTCTACCGATCTAGCAGATGCATTAGAGATCTTCTTTCGCAAAGCTACCAATCTGCGATCACTCAAACTTGATTTTCTGTCATGGCACGATATCCCCCCCAGGTTGCAGGATGCGATTCTGCTCTTGATATCTGTTCCCTCAATCCAAGACATCACCTTGGAGTACGTCAAGAATTTTCCCGCAAATCTTGTTCAGAACCTTCCGCCTCTTTTAAAATCTCTGTCATTGAAAGGACAGACTTTTCCGTCCTTACCTCCAACCCGAAAAAAGCTTCCAAAGATAGAATCTTTTACGATCTTGGACTTGAGAACATTCGGTGGTATGGACCAATTCCGCAGTGATGCCATGGAGCGCATTGTAGACATGTCCCAACTGAAGACTTTCGATGTGGGCATATGCAACGAAAATTCAATGCCAGTCATTGAACAGCTCCTGCGGCCTACATATAATTTCCTCGAACACTTGATACTGCAATTCGGTTGAGTAGCATGCCGCCTGTTACGTTGCTCCTGATCCAATCCTACTGTAGATATAACCGACCCAGATTCCGTCTCCATTGACTTGAATCAGTTTCCTTATCTGACCGACATAACCATCATCCATTTTTGCACTTGGCCCGACTGCCTCTCTGATATCCCGCCTGTCGTCATTTGGGTTACTGAAACGATGAAGAAAATCTCTTATCGGAACGTGTTGCAAAATCTGTCATTCCGTCAAGTACTTTTCCCGTGGATAGAATTAGCTAACTACGATTTGACCTTGGGGGATGTGTGGCAAGAGCTGGACACAATTTGTTCTCTACCGCAACTGGCATCGTCGAACATATTCCGTGGTATAACGTTTAACATTGAATCAACAATGCCCGTATGCGATGGCTTTGAGGGTGTTGCAAGAAACAGATTACCCGAGACAACGAGAGCAAGCAAATTGCATATTGAGGCGTCACTCCTTGATTGGTGAGTCAGTGCTTGTCACACTGCACGAAGGGCTAATTTCATTTACAATAAAAAAAAGGTGGTGATGGTTAAGAAAATCGGTCGAGCCAGAAAGATGGGATCAGGGACTCGGAGGTGCCGATAACTATTGGTACTAGGATTGACAGGACGGTGCCTAGGGGGTTCGGTATTATCTTCGGGAACGCCATCAAGCCCCTGCTTCCTAGTGCTCTTTTTCCGCGTGGGTCAACTAAAGCTGGATGAAAAGGCCCGAACAGGGCGCGAACAAATCGCAGCTTCTGATACGCAGGCGTCCGCACACTTGAATCCCGCGTAGGGAGGCGAGGTAATTTGAAGGCTTGAGTTGTTGAGCGTTGTTGCTGGTATCCAAACAGCCAATTCTGGATTTGAAGGTGACGGTCCTGGTGATGATGGATCGGCTGGAGGTGGACAAGGACTTGAGGTGTCGGTATTGACCCGATAAGCGTTGAAGGCGTTGACCAGGCACAGGCGCGGTGAAGATAAGTGGGCTCGCCAAGGGACATCTGGTCGATGAAACGCTCTACCAGCCAAGCGCCGGAACGATGGATGAAGCCCCTTTTGAAGACGAGGCTCCGTAACCGTTTTATTCACCCCTTCAGTCCCTTTTTTATCGACGACTTATGTCCACTCCCTGCCTTCACAATGTCTACACCCTTCTAAATCTACACTTTTTCTCATCAAAAACCTCATAACCGCATTATAGTTCATTTTATGCATTATTACACTACATTTCCCTCTATAGTATGTTATTTTTGTGTACTAGCGCGTATCACATAGTGACAACTATGTAAACGTAAACACGTACATAAAGGCTTTACTTTCACCCGTATGGGCACTGCAACTCTCAAGTCTTGGCGAATAACAGGAATATCTACAATGATGAGACGCGTCTTGGATGCCATCGTTAGTAATCTCTTAGGGATGGCACACTAGTATAGGGGGAGACAAGGAGAGACGAGAAACACCATCATGACAGCATAGTATCACCTAACAGAGGACGACGTCTCTGAGTCTGACGACGATCCCCCCGTCATCCGTGCTGCGCGAAATCCAAACTCTCTTGTTCTCACTGCCGTCCTCGACGAAGGCGTCCGCCTCCTCAACAAACGAAGACCAGATGAATCATCGATAAAGCATAACTTCTCTGCTAATACCCAGATAACCGGGGCGATTCACTGTTTAGTATATAATTCCCCTCTTGTCGAAGCGATCAATGCCAAACTGCCACAAAACGTCGAAATCTTACTCGCAGCTGGCGCTGATCCTAACAGTATCCTGCTCCGAGCTCTGGACGACTATTCAGTGCGTTTCATCCGAAGCCGGATCCCAATATATGATTCATACATGGTCCAGTGTCCACCCAGGAGCAAAGTGATGGCTGCAATGGGAGCTCACGATCTAGACCAGCTCGCACCTCTCACTGCTAGGGAAATTTCAGACCGCCGCAAAACTTTCTCTAGATTTTGGACAGAGCCTGTTCTCCCCACAACATTCTTCAGAGCCCCCCCGACGCGCGCCGCACTCGAAACGGCATCCAGCGTTGGGGATCCTGCATTATTTGACCAAGTGCGAGCTGCGCAGCCGGACGAGTCGTGGTGGAGAGTTGATCCCACCCCATCACAACTTCCGGCTAACCTGACCCACTCTGCCCTTTGCACATCCTCTCCAGTCCACGAAGCTATCCTCGCCGGAAAAACACACATGCTCCGCTACTTGTTGGATCTCGGGTATTCTCCGAACATTCTGTCCCTTGCCGCCCCCACACGGTGCCTTCCTCCCCTCACCGCCGCAATCGCGTTCTGCATCCCCCCAAATCTCGAAGCATACAACATCCTTATCAATCACCCCATGACCAACCCAGCCCTCCGAACCCCCAGCTTCTCAATCCACACCCTCCATTTCGCCGCCGCTCGCCTCGACCTCCCGCTCCTCCAGCAGATCAACAATGGCCCTCGGAGCTGCTGGCATAACTTCCCTAGGCCACACCTTGCTCCACATCGCCGCACTCCCTTTGACGATGACCACATCAACCTCTTTGCCCCGAAAATTTTCTCCAGCATCCACGACGTGCGTACTCTCAACGCGAAACGCTGGACTCCCAACCGTCTTCGTGTACGCCACCCCGCTCGCCGAATTCATAGAGTGCTACCCCCATTGTGTGAGGAGACGTCCGAGGATGAGGAAGACGCACGCAAGCAGGCGGAGATGGTGTTGTGGTTGCTGGGGAGCGGGACGCAGGATGTAGGTGCACCGGACGTGTATGGGAACACACCACTGCATTATCTTGTATCGGCAATCCGGGTGGATGAAGAGCTAGTTGGGCGGGTGAGGGCGTCGCGAGGGGGGGGAGAGGAGGTGTGGAGGGAGAGTATGAATGAGTTGGGATATACGCCTCAAGAACTGTGGCAGGATGGACGAATGGCAGTGAGACAAGATTGGAAATCGTTCTGGACGGTCGAGTGAAGTTCCCGCGCCCCATCGTACGTATTTAGTCAATGCTCGTTCTTAAGGCTCATCTCCTCGCCGCCATGGGCCCGAACGACATAACTCTTCTGTCAAGTGGAACAAAAATTTGCCCACTGGTGACCATCTCTGCGCGAGTTAAGTGTGTTCACCCACAACCAAGGCTTACAACGCTGACTGTACAGACTGTCGGACTTCCCGCCAATGCTCCTCAATAGCTCGACGTATTTCATTCTTTACCACCTCCGCGATGAGCTTCTCCCTGTCATGCTGATCAATCCGAGTCACCGTATCAAATCCAACCATAACACTAACTTTGCGTTACATCAACCAGAGGGAGTATAAGTTAGTCGGCAGTAGGTAGACGAGTCAGCAAATAAAGTGATTGTGGTACAACCATATTGCGATTATAAATTTGATACTCTAACTCATTAGCTACTCTATTGCGTAAACTGTCGGGGTAAGGGATAATATCTTGAGAGTTGTAATCCACTAGAAGGGAAGAGGAGACAAAATGTGCCGCTCTCGCGCGGGCTTGCCTTCGTCATCATATTTCAACACCAACTCCTCTTCCTCCTAATAGAGGAGGAGGGCTAGACGGAAATAAGTTGTAGCTGAGCAGCCCAGATCGCATGTTCCAGGACTGCAGCAGAAGAGTCATCCTTAGATAACACTGGCATCTCTTCCATGTCCGTGAACATGGAGTCCATATATTCCGCAGCTCCAGAAAGATGCGCAACCTTTGCACATGCGGCATGGAGCGCCAAGTAATCTCGTGAAGGAAGCGGAAGGTTAATGGGGTCGATAGTGGAGAATTCTACAACTGTAGGGTACATTTGAAGGAGATCAGGAATACTCGCCTTCACATAGTACCTACTTTTGCTCTTATGTTCGGCACCCTGAAAGTGGGGTTAGTTAACCTCTTGCATGGAGATGTGGAATAGTCCATACTGTTGGCTCTTCTGGCTTTTCCGGCTCGAGCCACAGGTCCAAATCGTCAAAGAAGGAACGTACGCTGGGATCCAGTGTCATGATATTTTCTAAGCGATGTACT
>KN818436.1:0-33786 GCA_000827485.1 Amanita muscaria Koide BX008
CACTCCCAAACAGTTTAAATATCGCAAGAGAAAGCCTGATGAGCGTTCAGCGAAAGTGGTTTCTTCCATCCGGTTGACACCCCTTGCTTTCTTCGATCTGCTCTCACTCGACCTGACGGCCTCGCTCGAGTATCACACTGCCCTAAACGCACTTGACTTTATGCACTTTTGAGGTACCTTGGGTGGATCCAAGGGTCATCCAACCCTAAGACCTAGCTCAAGCACGCTATAGAATGTCGAGACCTTGGTGAAATCAAGGAATATCTAGGAATGAAAATTTCTAGAGATCGATCTAAGAGGATTTTGATTATTGATCAAAATGCATATGCCTCTAAGATTGTTGCTAGGTTTGGTCAACAAGATTCCAAACCAACTAACGTAGTTCTTCCAACGGGTTACAAATTGGAAGTTAACGAGGGCACTTGTACCTCACAACAAAGAACCTATTTTCAATCAATAATAGGATCTCTTCTATATCTGGCTTTGGGCACTAGACCAGATATTGCATTTGCGACAATACTAATGTCACAATTTAGTGTTAATCCTAGCGAGAAACATATAAAACTCGCTACACACATTGTCAGGTACGTAGCGTCAACTCTTGACGCAAAGTTGATCTATGATGGCGCTCCTGGTGTATCTCTTCATGGAGATAAAGAGGGCTTTATAGTTTATGCTGATGCTGATTGGGGTTCAAACCCAATCAATCGTAGATCAACAACTGGCTATGTTGTCAAGTTGGCTCATGCAGCGATCACTTGGACTTCTACGAGCCAGAAGACCATCGCTCACTCGTCAACTGAAGCCGAATATATGGCTTTATCAGATTCGTCCAGACAAATTAGCTGGATAAGATCATTAATGACTGAGATAGGATTTGATATTGGGCCAGTCACACTTTGTGGTGACAATCAAGGATCTTTATTCCTTGCAGCTAATCCTGCTCAAGACAAAAGAACGAAACACATAGATATTCGTTTTCATTATGTTAAGGAAGTTATAGAACATGGAAAAATAGTTCTATATTTCGTTCCTACTCAACAACAGGTAGCAGATCTTCTTACGAAGAACTTACCTGGACCAACCTTAAAACTCCTTCGCAAAAAGTTGGGTCTTTATGTTAAAGATAATAGATGACTTAGTGAGGAGGTGTGTTGAATCTATATCTATTTATAGATTAGAGTTTGATCCGAGTGATGGGATCATTGATCGGATCACAGATCCGTTGATGCCATCACTGTTCCACTGATCCCATCAGTGATGCAATCAAACTATTTATAGAAGGTCTAGACTCATCTAGACCGATCCAGATTCGTCTAGACTCTTGCTCTAGAACACTGGCGTCATCTATGATGACATGCGCAGTCCTGTGGACTGAGCAATATTCTTATGATCTATTATTATAGATGGTCCGTGCTAGCTTTTCCTAGGTATAAACCTGCATGTAAAGTAGCGTAGACCTAACACTTTCTCCACTCTTACCTTCATAGTGACCTCTTACCAAGTGTAAGTAACTCCCCTTACTTACTCAGTAGCCTGTCGCTGCTGTCTATTTCAACAGTTTTTTGACGTTTGGCACACGCCCTATCCCCAACAACGCTGGTTGCGGTGCACCCGACGGCGATGCGCAATTACTGACGACCAAGATTCTCCCAGAATTTGAAATCATCGAATCATCCCAAGCAACGAAGATCAAACAACACATCGCCAGGATCGCATTACGCATCCTCATTCTGGATCGCTTCGGTGTTCAAACCAACGGACGGTTTCAACAATCTCGGAATGAAATCACGAAGCGAAATCCCTTGAATCTGCAGATGCCGGTGCATTCAATCCAGGATCCTACGTGGCAGTTCATGATTGCCTTTGTCCTACCATTGCTGGATCAAGTACGCGCCGGATCATTAAACGAAAGGAAATGAGCTGAAAGTTATGGGTATGGGTCGTCCGAGCGGCAAGTCTGAGGCCGTTTCAAGTTAGTAAACAGTGGAACAGCTGGTGTGAATGAAAGGAATATTTTTATTAGTGCGAAAGTAATGTAAAGTAGCCTACGTAACGACTGCTCAATGGCATAAGAAGACGAGCGAAAAAGAAACAGGGACAATCGAGCGTTGCTGTCGTCTCGTCGGTTAAAGAATTCCAGAGGATCTTATTTGATGAAGTGCTTGAGGCGGAACAAAGAAAAAGCGGTGAGAAATATGTCAGCAGTTGCGACTCAGGCGGCCGGCTTGGGAGGAAGTTTTGCAGCGAATCTAAGCCAGGCTGCCAGTTGCTTCTACCACAACCACAACCACTACAACAGCGGCGACGACAATGACCAGTCCACCATCCACACTCACAAGTTCGTGGGCAACGCCGTACATATCGACCAAACCCAGAGTCAACCTTCTTAGACACGCGTTTGGCGATCACAATGCGCCACGCGATGTTTGTGATTGAGAAAGAGAGACAACATTACATAATGGGCTTAATAAAATTGCCATTTTCAAATGTGAAACAACGCCGCTACCTATTTAAATAAAGTGAGAACATTCCACTCTTATGTTCATACTACAATGGGAGATCCATCCATGCTTCGTTTCGTCAACCACTCCAATCGATTGGACTCGCGTTCCAGAGGCAACGAAAAAGTACCTCATCAAACAATATGGATATGATTGGGCAACGGAGGAATACAAGCCTCTCCCAGCGACGATTGGAGACCTCGCAAAAATGTTCGATGAGACCAAATTCTTCGGATACTTCAGGTCCAGTCTCCTCACAGTTCTCATGGACATCAGCGAGTTTGGGCTCCAACCCACACCCCAACCCCCGGCCAAAAACGGCCAGTCGGCCCCCGTTTCTACATGTCATACCTCGACAGAGTGTGTTTCTTGCTCTTTGCACCAGGAACCAGAGAAGTCATCGTGGGCAACAGTGATCGTATCATCCGGAACCCAAATGACGATGTCGATGACGATGATGATGCCGATGCCGACAATGACGATGACGATGGCTATGACGAAGAGAAAAAATTGGCAGCTGAAGAGACGGCGATAGCGCAGGCGTTTGACGTCAAACTCGAGCATGAAGTTTCACGAGGAAGGGAAGAAATGGTTGACATCACTCAGAAATTG
The DNA here is from genome assembly GCA_000827485.1 of Amanita muscaria Koide BX008. NCBI lineage: Eukaryota > Fungi > Basidiomycota > Agaricomycetes > Agaricales > Amanitaceae > Amanita > Amanita muscaria. The sequence goes on from KN818436.1 coordinate 3,117, forward strand.
GGTGGATGGACCGCGTCGACGCTTCAATCTGGTTTTGAAGATGCACAGTTCGCCGAAGCAATTATGACACTTCCCATAACGCATCCAGCACACAGGGGACTCATGGAAAACGTGTTTCGCGATTTGTCTTCCCGTTAAAAGGTGAGCTGCAACATCCGTTAGATCTCGAACCCGTTAGTTTACAGTTCTTGCAGATGAGATGAACAACGTCCCCACCACCGTGAAACAAGCGTCCAATGCGCTGCTTTCGAGTATCGATTTGGTTCTATTGTTTCACAATTCGGGCTTTTGTCGCATTGAGATCACTCCATCACATCACATGCGCGTGTATACATAGATTATTCCATCCATATGAATCGGTGTTCACAGAGGAATAAATCATTGGATTCAACGAAGGTTAGGAGGACACGTAAATAAAGTATTTCAGGTGTATATACGGTAGATATAAGATAGATATAGTGACAACGACCATCTATTGAATACTGAAGCACGAATGATGGATGCCGTGAATTGGGAGGGAATGGCGAATGTGCGTCGTGACTCGGATGCACTTTCGTCTTTGATTCGGTCGTGCCCGTAACCACTTACGACGATGTCCCTTCAACATTGCCCTCCTCATCAACGTCACTCCCCTGCTCTTCTTCCTGCTCGAACAGGTCATCCCATTCACCAAGACCAAAGCAACTTGGCAGCATATTCCAGACCTGTTCTGCACCCTCTTTGAGGCGTTTAGTGAGGCAGGACTTGCAGTTGGGGCAGAAGCGCGCATTTTTGGGACAGACTGTCAAGAATCGCGAAAAAGGAGTCAAAGGTTTGCTCCCTGCGTCGCCGGGCGTATCGAGGGAGTGCTGTAGGATTCTGTAGGCGTCCTTGCAACTTGGTTTGTCTTGACATTGAGGAAAGCTTCCTGTGCTCAGCCAACCGAAAGTGTGCTTTGCCTGAGCGATGAGAAGACGGCGATGTCCGACCAAGAGCCTCAGTTTGAGGCGGTCGCTAATCATGATCTGATCTTGGGTGTCTTGGGAGTCGAATTTGTTCTAATTACGCCCGATCAGAGAGGGTGTAGCAGGGGGGAAGGATGGAGGGAAGGACGCTTACAAGGAACCTGAGGTAATCGTAGTATAGGGCTGGAAGCACGTCATCGGGAATGATCCCTTCGTGAACTACTTCTATTACTTTTTCTGTGCTGTTTTCCTCGATGCTGGGAGATGGGACTGCCGCCCAAAATTCCTGTAAAGTTGAAGGATAGTTCTGCCGTAGTCTTGCCTGTGCCTCATCGAGGAAGTTGTGAAAAAGATATTTTTTTCCTATCCGAAGCATTGCAATAATTTTTTGGATGGATAGTTGGGGGATGTTGAAGAAGCTGGGTAGCAAGGGTAGGGATAAGGAGCCTGCCTGGGAGATGCTCGAGCAGTACGAGAAACGCACGGATTGTAAAGAGCCTTGAGAATAATATTCCAGTCCGAAATTAAGTCTCCATTGAGATTGATAGTGGGGCAGCCATCGATCGTTTCTCCTGCAAGACTTTCGTCCTGTGGCTGAGGGACTTTGAAGAGGTCGTCAAAGAACTCGGAAGAGCGAGCAAGAATGGATTTGTGGACACGGTAGCGCATGGTCTCGTTGTCTTCGATGACATGAAGGATAACATTGCCGTCGTCAATATAAATATCATCTGATATTGTGAGAGTATGTTCCTCCGCCTTTTGTTCCAGCATTTGTGGTCAAGCGTAAGAAGTTCTGCTAGACGCGTGACACATAAAGTCGCGTCGTGTCATCACGTGGACTTCAGTCACGCAGCTGTGCCAGGGCTTCTGGCAAGTCGTGTATTCCTATGCGTCCTTGTGTTATGAGCAGAGCACTCACTGCATGCCTGGCACAGCTGCGTATTCCTATGCGTCCTTGTGTTATGAGCAGAGCACTCACTGCATGCAGTGTACTTACTGCCGCATCGTTGGACACTTCTTCCACCATGTAAACAACTGACACGGGACTGAGTCATCTCAACGGAAGAGATAATGCTCTTCTAGTTTGTGAGTTAATCGCATCGGTCTTCTGTCCTTCTGATCTAGCCCATCAATGTGGCAGACCTGAAAAAGACCAAGCTCGAAGAAGCTCCTCAAAGCCACCAGACAGCAAAAAACAAGGCGAGTCCAGAGCCACCCATGTCCTGATGTCTTGCGATTAACGTCTTAAAGGCGTTGGCTCGTGATGGATTTAGGTGCATTGTTTCAGGTGAAAATGCAACTGAATGGACAAAGCCGGGGGCGTACGACATGAGTAGTTAGGCGCGCCTTGTTTCTTCCTCACATGTCAACCTGGATGTTTAAGTAATTTCCCTCCTATCCCACCTTGGCGGCCTCCAATATTTGTCGGATGAACTCAATGGCGCTCGGGTATTGCTTAGCAAATGTCATGACATTGAAACTCAACGTCCGTTTCTTCTTTGACAATTTCGACTTGTGTCTCGAGCCGACAGTATGGACTATTTCACGTCAATCCATGCAAGAGGTTAACTAACAGTAACCCCATATCCAGCGTGTCCAAAATGAGTCGTTGTGAAGGCGAGTTATCCTGATATCCTTCACAAGCACCCTCAGTTGTAAAATTCACCACTCCCGACCCATCAACCTTCCGCTTCCTTCCCGAGACTACTTGGCAAAGTGAGGCCGGTGTTGTCAACGGATGGCTCGTCTGCTGCAGTTCCGGAGCATACGATCGGGGCTACTCAGCGCAGAGTTATTTCCGTCTAGTCCGAGGAGGAGTCGGCGGACAGTTCAAATTACACGCTATGGCGATTACTGAGCAATAAATTAATGAACACCTTGCAGTGAGCTTTTGGCTCTTTCTCGCCAAGCACTGCGTTCATCCTCTCATACTCGTGTTTAAAGTTGAGTCGTGAACCCATACATCAAGATAAACCAAAAATGTCCCACTATGATAAATCATTGTGAAAACTCCTTGGAAGTGGGGCTTGTATCATCTACAGAGTACGATGTCTCGTAAGGAGGCTACATATACATGTAGAGAATTAGACAAGCTGAATAGTAATTTATTTCCCGTAGAGGATGAATGATTATATGCACTCGAAGGCCGTGAAGATATGAAAACTCTCAGGGTAAAGCAGTGAAGTGCAACGAAGGTGGCGAAAAGCAAAGAGTGACGGGAAATAAACCCCATGAAAGGAGAAAAGTCAAAAGCTTGGTGAATAATGGTCGCATCTTCTTCAATGACCCCGGAGGTTTCTCAGTGCCATTGCTCGCTCCTGCGCATCCTTGATATTCCATTCGCCACGCCAATCTGAACCGATCACATCAACATCATTGTCCTCTGTTGTTTCGGAATCTGATGGATTGACCGGTGAAGATGGTCCCTCTAGACTGGACGAGGTGGCAGTAAAAAGTGTCGAAGAAAGGACTACCTCTGGTCCAACACTCATGGGCCGGCGTCGAAGTTTCCGGATGATAGCTGGCTTGGAGCGGTGGGAAGGAACGGCAGTTGTGTGAGTAACGGTCCGATCATTGTCTACGACAGAAGCAGTCTGTGGACGTCCCTTTGAGAGTGAGTGCAGAGCTGTCGTACCCTCACTCTCCTTCTTTCTCCAATCTGGCCATAAAGAACGCGGGGACGGTTCTGAAGGGGACCTCTGATGTTGGGATAGCTTAAGGTGATCATGCCTGAGGATGAATTCTGTAGGAATGTTCTCGCCCAGGGTACGGGTGAGTTTTGCCATCCGCATGCGACGGATCTTCTCTTGGGGTACGTCCATCGGTGACATGGGTTCATCTTCCGTAGCAAACAGAGGCGAAAGAGGCGACGGCGTTACGATTGCAGTGTGGGGTAATGTCAGCACTTGGACCGAGTCAGTAGACGATGGGTGCTCTATTCTGACATTCAGCTTAGTTACGGCCGACGCGTTATTGTGACGCAGGACGAGCGGACGTGGAAGATGCACCGATCTATGCTTGCTATGCTTTTCTGCGAGCTCGTTCTGAGATAAACGAAGTGAAGTAGAGACCTGTTCAAGAGATTCTGGAGAGTCTGCGGATGAGACAGGAAATGCAATGCGCGTCGAAATTGTTGTAGCGGAGGGTAACACGGCTGACTCTTCAACTTGAGGAGTTGCGCCAAGCAAATTCTCCAGTTTCCGTGTGGATTTGAGGAGACGAGCGCGCTGAGAGGGGCCAAGGAAGTTAACCGTCGGTGGTGGAAGAGTGGTGTTGTTGGTGACCACAAACATAGCTGTGAAAATTCGGAGTGAGTAAGGTTCCACAATCGCATTTGAGACCCGTCATACCTTCACTCTCCTTTCTCTCCCAATCCGGCCATAAGGAACGGGCGGATGGTTCTGAAGGTGACCTTTGGTGCTGGATGAGCTTCAAACGATCGTGAGGGAGAATGAACTCTGTAGGGATGTTCTCGCCCAAAGTACGGGTGAGCTTTGCCATCCGCTTGCGACGGACCTTCTCTTGAGGTATTTGCGTGGGTGACATGGGTTCATCTTCTGAAGCAAAAAGAGGTGAGAGAGGAGACGGGGTTGCGAATGCAGGAGGGGGCAATGTTAACACTTGGGCAGAGTCGGAGTGCTCTATCCTGACGTTCGGCTTAGTTACAGCTGAAACGTTGTTCGGATGAAGCAAGAGTGGACGTGGAAGAGGCACGGATTTGTGCTTTCTTGCGACCGTGATCTGGGATGAACGAAATGCGGCAGGCACCAGTCCGGAAGATTCGGGACACTCTGCGGAGTTGATGGACGGCAGAACGGGAGATGTGGTGAGATTAGAGACATAGAGGTTCTGACTCTTGGATTTTTCGTGTAGAGTAGCATTTCGAGACGGCAAGTCCGGCTCTACGACTTGAGGTATAGCGCCAAGTAAATCCTCTAGTTTCCGGGTGGACCTGAGGAGACGAGCACGCTGAGAAGGACCGAGAGAGTTGATTGTCGGTGGTGGAAGAGTGGTTGACGCGATCATAGACATTGCGAGCGAGTAAGCTTCCACCATTGCGTTTAAAAGGTCCTGGCGGTTACATATCGTGTTGCCACATACCGTAATGGTCAAATTCTTGCTTCACACGCCTTCTGTTTTTCCAGCGTGGCTCTGATACCTAGATACTTCTTTCTCTCGGACTGCATCGCCAAAATGCACGCTAAGAGAGCTCCTACCATTGCCAGAGCCAAGGCTCTTCGAAGGTGGATTTGTACTGCACGGGATCCGCGTGCAACCACAAATCGATGCTGTAATCAAGGCGCATTACCCCCACTGCATGATGGCCTGATTAATCTGAGTCATATCGTGGGCTCGGAGATGAAGTGTATAATCGAAGGTGACCAAAAAAGCAAGGAGGACCGGGACGGAGAGAGTTGTTGAGTGGATATTATTCATTTCACTTGTATAGCTTCAGATAAGACGAGAGCTGGCAGGGATTGATGATATCATGAATGAAGTACAAGGCAGTCTCACGCTGGCCAGGGTTAGGGTTAACCTTTACTTAACCATGACGGAACCCCAGCCATTCGTGCAGCCAGGAGAGCCGCTAAACGAATTCCTGCGCAATTTCTGGCAGCGACAAATCGATGCAGCCGAAAAAGAGACGCCAGACTACCGACATCCAGCGCTCCCGTTGGCGAGGATTAAAAAGGTGATGAAGAGTGATCCAGATGTCAAGGTGCGCATGGGCACAGTCAGTCGGCTGAAACATGCTGATTTTGTCGAAACACGCAGATGATTGCAGCGGATGGTAACGTAGAATGAAACGGGTCTTGTGGGGTTCGAGTGATAATCTTGACTAACAGCGCCCATATTGTTTTGCAAGGCATGCGAAAGTGCGTCTGGGTGGTGATTCACGACTTGTCTCTGATTTCTCTCTAGTGTTTATTGCAGAAATAACGGCACGGGCGTTCATTGTCGCGGATTCCAACAAGCGACGAACGCTCTCGCGTGCAGACATTGCGAAAGCACTCGGGAAATCTGACCAATTTGATTTTCTAATCGACATTGTGCCAAGAGACGAGGTTCCGTTTCCATCTGCAGGAACGTCCACACAGGCTATCAGCAGTAGAAAAGCGGGTCAGGAGTCTGTATCACCCATGGAAGAGTGACCTTATGTAGCCCTAGTGACCGTGAGAATTGCAACGTATTCATGTTCATTCGGACTTCTCTGTCTCCCTCAATGCTCCTCTCATCTCTCCTCATTCTCCTCCTCTCCCGCTTCGTCAATGCTGACCCTGCCTCTCTCTATCCCCCTGGCCTCCAGCCTCTCATTCACCGCGCCAACTCTCTCCTCACAGCAGGCCAATTCACAGATGCTGCAAAGCTCTACTCAGAAGCCATTGACCAGTCCCCCGCCGACTATCTTCTGTACTACAAGCGTGCCACCGCTTACATGTCTCTCTCAAAACACTCTCCCGCTTTGGATGATTTCGACAGAGTCTTGTCCCTGACCACCGAATCGGACAACACCTTTGATCTCGCCTATTTGATGAAAGCCAGGATCCATACCCGTGACGGAGAGTTTTCTCTCGCCAAAAAGGCCGTCGGCGAGTATAGAAAGGCTAGAGAGAATAACGCATATGCTTCTCAAGCCGGAAGAGACGTCGACGAACTGGAGCTCGTCATAGAACAAGGTGTCAAATTAAAGGAAAAGGCCGAAAAGGAGAGACGAGCTCATCTTTGGAACGCGTGTCTCGAGACGACATCGAGCGCGTTGACCACTGCCACTCATTCAATCGAGCTGCGAGAATGGAGAGCCGAGTGTGCTCTTGCCGCAGGTGACCTCGAGTCCGCAGTCGGAGACCTCACCAGGTTGACCCATCTACTCCCCCCGACCACTCCTCTTCTCGTTAGGATATTCAGACTCGCCTATTTCCTCCTTCCTCATCCCTCACCTACACCTCCTAACACCCTCAAACAATGCCTCCACTTTGATCCTGATTCAAAGGCTTGTTTGGCCCTCAGGAGAACGGCGAAATCTATCGACAAGTCACTGCCCAGACTCGAAGAGTTGGAGGGTAAACAGGATTGGAGAGGTATTATACGCCTATTGACAAAGAAGGAAGGCAAGGACGGAAACTTGTTGGCCAGGCTAGATGAAGCGTTGAAGGAGAATACGAGGCCGGAAGATCTACTTCCTCCTCCTTCAAAGTCCCAGCCCAAGATACCCCTACCAGACCCCTTCAAATATTCCCCCCTTCGACAGAACATGATTCGTTCCCTATGTAAAGCCTACACCAACCTGTTCGACGCTTCTAAAACAGACTTGGATGCGAGGAAGAACATGGGCAAATTTTGCGAAGAGCTTTTGGCCATGCATGGGTGCCGAGAAGACCCTGACGGTCTCGTCGGCCATGCAGAGTTTCTCCTCGCCGTCTCCACCTCAGACGATGACGACTCCAAATTCGATGAAGCTCTCCGTCTGCTCGAAAAGGCGTTCGAAGTCACTGGTCGCTCAGACAAGAAAATTTACTCCCGTCTCTCCAAAGCCCAGAACCGTCGAAAACTACTCAAACAGAAAGACTATTACAAGGTTCTTGGCGTTGCACGAGACGCGGACGGAAAGACGATTAAGAAGGCATATCGGAAAAAAGCTAAACTCGCTCACCCTGACAAGGGCGGTTCAGAAGCCAAGATGGCGACTTTGAACGAAGCGTACGAAGTCTTGTCCAACCCAGAATTGAGGAGCAAGTTCGATATGGGCGAGGATCCGAATGACCCCACCGCTGGCCATGCCCATCCTTTCCAAGGTCACGGGGGTGAGACCTACGCTTTCCGAGGCTTCCCAGGTTCTGGTGGCGCACAACATCCTTTTTCACAGTTTTTCCAAGGTGGAGGTGGTCATGGAGGTGGCCAACAATTCAAGTTCCACTTTTAACAATATATGGCGGACATTTTTGCTGTATCCTTATCATGGCATTATATAGTTGGACGATTCAACCAGAGACGGATGTAATTATTACCATCCCCATGTATTTGTTGTTGACACGTGCAACGTACGTACGCGGATGTCTTATGCTCTGCTTTAGTCCAACACTCTGTCACGATCAATTGCATTGGCTTCAGCACAATATGTCGTTGACCTTCACGTATCCGAAACGCCGTTGCCGTACTGCGATTACTTACTTCGGTTCAGCCTGTTCGCCCCCGAACCCACCGCAAAAGACTAATACTGTTCATTTGTCTTTTCCTCGATATCAGTTTGCAACGTGCTGCTCTCTTGCAAACGACAAACAGACCACCTATCTATTGTTGCCGCTCAAGTGTCGCTTAGACCAATCTGTACTCAGCGTCGCCATTTTACTTGTTCGCCCCCGAACATGCGACGTAACTGATGTTATCCACGTATCCTCGGCGGATTCCTCGCCGTCAAAAACACCCTAATCCACAACACGCCGCCGCCACACTTGCAATTGTATAGGACCGGGTTGATTAAAGAGTTCGCCACCGCCTCGATCCCAGGACATCCGTAGTAGGACTGGTCTAGAGAATCAGAAGCAACGACGCAGAGTGTCACTCGTAGACATAATCGCCAATGCCTGCGGGGGCTTCAGATTCGCCGATGAAACTTAGTTCGGCATCCGAACACTGTGTTTTCTACAGGATCTTGATGTTGAACGCAGCAAGCGTTGCAAGGCGTTAGGCGTCACTCCGCCATTGACCTGCTTTTACACGATAAAACATTCACTCGCCCAAAAGTTTATCCCTTTGGTCGTCAATGGACAACTCGTCCCGACAAAGGGTGATTCCCTTTGAATATACTTCCTTTCTTTACTGATTTTCTCTAGAGTCTCCTATCGTCTCACCTCAGTCCTGGAAATATACACGTCTGAGGTGAGACCCATCTTTGATTACTTCTGGCTACTTTACTCACACACATCCATAGTTCAATTACCCCAGCACGAATATACACGTCTTAGACTATCACTATAGTTTACAACAAAGGTTTAACTCCCCCCAATGTCATTATACGCTCCCAGGTCGTCACCGACTCTGCTCTAATACGTTTACATCCTCGCAACGAGAGTACACGCTCCCGCATTGTAACCGACTTCGACATAATATCTCGGTCTCCGAAGGTATAAAAGTCGTTGTGTTCTAAGCTTTCAGACATCATTAGCATCCACAAACAGCAATGAAGGCATTCACAGTCTCTTTCTTCCTCGCTTTGCAAGCCATTGTCATGGTTCATGCTCTCCCTGCTTCCGGTCAGTGACTGGTTCATCTCGTTCTCACTTGCAATTTCACTAGCGACGTTTCAACAGATACTACTCCCACCAACGGTGACGCCAGCGAGGAGCTTGTAAGTATAACGTTTCTCCAGAAGAGCTCGTTTGTAATGTTGCGTCTCCTTTAAACCCGGAATACTTATAGATCATATGTAAGCTCCACCAGTGCACCCTATTACTCGTTTGTATGCTAACGGTGATACTAGGCCCTCTTGGCAAGATCCCTGTACTCGACTTGCATAGGTTCCCCCCCTACAAGTAAGGGTTCCTTCTCAAGCTGTGATTGGTGGACTCAAATATTACCCATTCTAGATGTGTTTGAGTCTAGAGTTTCACGTCATATGCGAATTGCTGTAAAGATGTGCTATCGAATATAGATGTATTTGCGTTTGAGCTTTGATGAAATATTGTGTGCGCAGCGCGAATCAATTCGACGACAATCTAAATTGATAGATACATAACCTGACTGGGATTATCCTCGCTCCTCTTCCATTTAGTTTTCGGATGGGTGTGTGTGTGGGTTTGTACTACTTGGAAGTCCATGATTCGTCACTCGTGGATTAGATCAGTAATCATAATCTGCGCACAGGTATGTACGTTTGAGACTCTGAGCAATCTGTTTGATGCTTTAGATGGCGTTACGCAAATGCGAAGCAGCGAATATAGTGAATATACGATTAACGAAGGATTCGACCGTTATCGTAGTTATACATTGGGGTGAGCAGGGATGCCTCCGACTCGGGCTTCCCAGCAACTTATCAATATCACGGAAGCGACTATTGATATTGAGGATGTTTATTAAAATTATTACTTCGTTAGTTGGTAACAATAGAATATCGGATGAAGCACACGGTGACACTGAACTTGGACTGCATCCGACAGTACGTGATATAGCTCAGTTTGCACAAGCGAGCTACAAAGGATTAGTCGACTGTGTAACAGTGATTGTTATCGCCCGTTCCGGACGCTCGGGACGAAGGGGGACATTACGCAATGATTGGCGACGTTTGAAATCTGAAAACGTGCTGCGGACTTTGAAAATAGTAAGCAGATCCTTGCACTGACAGACTCCTCGCAGCCCCCCGCCTAATTTCACAACAATAAATGAATTCCATGATCGTTGCAAGTGCGCTTCGTCCAGTGTCACGCCATAGCTTGATACGGCGATAAGCTTCTTCTGGTATAACATCCGAGACCTGATGGTTACCACACAGGCACAACTGAGCACGTTATCCATAGACAAGGTTCCGTCTCGGAATGCCGGTTCTACAAGTTGGTTTGTGGCGTAAACTGTAGCTCCGCTCTCACTTGGTTCACGATCACGACATGACTACTAATTCCTTTCCATTTTCATGGCGTTAATCTCCAGCATCAGCGGACTTGAGGAAACTCAGGAGAACCACCCAGGAAGAGCGAATAACGGTTCTCCATTCCTGCAGCGATTGCCGGTCTTCGCATACCGGCTGAACGACCCTTTGTATAGTGTCGCAAAATCCTGAAACATCGGGCTCTGGTTGGCTTACACTTGAGGCTTTTATCTCAAGTGTTATGCTTCGGACTAATTGTCGTGTTGCATCCAGGCTTATTATTTTGTCCATATTAAATAACTATGAACACTGAAAACAATTCTGAGCATTTCTCCGAGCAGCTTCATCGAAAGGAATGAAGCCAATTTCGCTCACAACTTCAAGTGTGACAATTGAGAAGCGGTCATCCTTATCTGATACCACAATCATGCCCCAAATGGCAGCGGTAAACGCCAATCCGTGCCTGGCTAAATTTGGCAATTATTCACTAGACGGAGTTTCAACACCCTGTTTCTTTCCTGGCTATAGCGTGAGTCACCTCATTCCAATTTTCACTGGATAAAAATCTCCTTCGCTTGCTTAACGATGAATGATAGTTCCCTGTGTTGGTCTTCCATCAATCGCTTGCAGTGAAAGGAAACTGTCCAAACCCTTTTGTATCGTAAAGAACCACTAGCAGCATCCTATTCGAGTGGGAAATATACTATCCTGTACCAAGTCGTTTGGTTGAATTGTGATACTGACTATTCAATGCCATTTGAAACGCAGCACGACGTTGTCCGAGTTGATTGTTCTGTCAGAAGCACGTGTACCCAATGCTGGCATGGTGTCCATTTACCTTGGTCACTGTTTGAATAATTCAGCCGAGGTAGGTCGCAATCGTGCAGAAACAAACAAACTCGACGTCCAGCGTGGTGATATGCATCACAGTTTTGAGGGATCGTCCTAAAACGTGTTCAGCACGGAAAGTGTGAGCAGCGCGTTCCCGGCTTCTTTCGTGATGTCATACCCTCACCTCATCAGTGAGGATACATGATGTTGACTCGTAATAGAAAAATTAAACACGCGTGCAATTGCCAAGGGAAAGACAATGGTTGCCTTTCTCATTTCTAGGCCTTCCGGAATCACTAAGCCAAACTGAGTGAGCAATATGCGTCGATTTCTGTGCCGCTGAAAGTCTGCATTTGCCTCAGCAGTCCTTTTATGGTAGAATTGGAAAGCGCAGCATGTACCGGTTACTATCCGAAATACTCATCTAGATGCGTGATGGCCTGAAGCATTAGCATGGATCTTCATATGACTTTATCAAGTGCTTGCCATTGGGCTCCCTTGCTCACAGGATTCCGCGGCACAAGTACGCTGATTCGGTCTTCAAGTGGGTTCCACCCAGTTGTCCTTGTAGTCAAACTGTAACCTATCCGAAGTCGAGACGAATTGAGCATCGGATAACTCTCGCATCGTTCTCGGACAGTACCGCAACCTTCGATGATTTCGATGTCGGATTTAAGGTAGGAATCACCATGTGTCCCATGAACGATATGTTAGAATTTAGCTTTCGATGTGTAATCTGCTTACGTCGGTTAACGGTTCGAGAATCGACTAGTGCATGCTTTCCAGGACCATCCCCAAATCAATAGACTCTCCATTACACGTGGTCAATAGCATTTTGGCCGAGAATGCCTCCTGCCATAAACTCCGCGGCGATCTTGATACAATTAAGTTCATAGTCATGAGGCAACGTCACGGTGTGGTGCTCATTCTGGGGATAGTGTTTGTAGAAATTGCGGTTTGTTTGGCACTGTCGTCAAAACCAAACCAAGTTCAACCGTCTGCTCCCATGATGCGACAATCAGATTGCCGACCGCTCATTCGCGCCTTGCTCATCGATGTTTCTGGAACACTGCATGTTGGAAGTAAACCAACTCCTGATGCTGTGGAAGCTCTGGGACGACTTCGACAAGTCGGCATTCCTTTCAAATTATGCAGCAACACGAGCAAGGAGTCAACGCAATCTCTGCTTAGACGTTTGAACTCTCAAGGGTTCGATATACGCAGTAATGAACAGGGAGATAGCAAGGAACTTTGGACAAGTATCGGTGCAGTGAAACACGTCCTACATGACTTACATTGTTCACGGTAATGTATAAGCCCTCATAAGATCAGCCGCCGCATTTTCATTAATCACAATAGTTGATCGAAAAAGACCCTTCCCCTTGTTATCTCAGTCAGCGCGTGAAGAATTATCGGATGTATATCACGCCAGGGATGATGATCACGGAGCCACAGGTTTTGACGCTGTGGTAGTCGGCTTGGCACCATCAATCTTGACTTACGACAACCTGAATACGGCGTTTCGTGTACTCGTTGGAGAAGACAATAACAAAAAGGGGAAGAAGAATCGGATCCCTTTGATAGCTACCAATAAGGCCAAATATATTCAATCAGATTCCAACGATCGGCTTTCTCTTGGGCCGGGTGCATTCGTAGCATCACTAGAATACGCCGCAGGGGTACAAGCACATGTTGTTGGAAAGCCCAGCAAGTCCTTTTTCGATATGGTGATTGACAGTTTTGGCGGAGAGATTAATAACAAAAAGGGCATGATCGCTATCATTGGGGACGATGTTGAGAATGACCTTGGCGAGGGCGCTCTAGAACTCGGTTTATGGAGGGTCCTTGGTATTCTTCCCTGATAACCCGTGCAAATCATTCTTACTGATATGAATTTCAGTGCGCACGGGGAAATATCGGCAATGAGGTAAAGCCGGATGTCATACCTCCTAACGAAGTATGCGATTCTTTCTCTTCCTTTGTTCATTCGTTACTCGAGATTGTTGGGTAAAGTTGGGTGGGTATATCCGCGGTGTTGCATGAAATCATCTCATTTGTTGTATTATCGGGAAAAATGTAATCCACTGTTCACATGTCAGGTCGAATTAGTCGATGTGGCGTAATATGTAAGGCTGAGCAGGTTCGCGCGCGTATGCGATTTACCGCCAAACCGGAGTAGGATCTTGTATCACATCACATGCACTCGGGCATAGCGAGCAGCGGGTCATGCGTCAGATGGTGATGATTCTGAAACTCGACGAGGAGCCACGTATGGGCGCCGGTGTGGTGAACTTGGTGAAACATCACCGTCGGCGGGTTACTCGCACTCGCCCGCCCCTGGCCAAAGGACCGCCGATCATTCGGCCAACAATGATGGGAACAAAAGGGACCTGACAATCTTTCCAGAAAAGCCCACGCTAGTCAATTTATCGTAGGTCCCTCATTCCACATGATTGGATGCCCACGGTTTGAATACATATCGGGCTATACGGACATTTGGCTAATAGTGCTTGTATAAGCATGTCCGGATTCCTTCACAGCAATTCAATAAAAGCTGTAGCGACATTGTGAAATCACGCTCACTGCCGTCTCAGCCTGGCAGGCCCCGCCCTTAGTAATGACATGTCAGTACCTTACTTGTATGGACGATCAGTTGACACGCACGGCAAGGGAACAAGACCGAGAGGGCCAAATTTGGTCAGGTTGGTGGTGACGTTGGAACCCAAAGCAATGGGCGAACTATTGGGATTACCAATGCTATCGTCATGCTCCTTTTGTGGACGGAGACGCCCAGAGTAGGGTGATGGTCGGTTACTCTGAGTGTTACCGTTCCAAAAAGATCCTGAACAGGTTTCCTTAAAGAGGTCTCTATTTCTGTACCATCAATGCGAATCGCGCATGGAGGGAAAGTCAACTGCGGTTGATGAATGAACACATGTCAATCACTCCAAAACGGGCGAAACAGAGGCTATGCGGTCCACATCAAGACGTACAATATAGGCTTAGATGATGGTGATCTTGATTGCTTGCTATAGTCTACGTGGGTAGGCTGGCGAGGGCGCTCGGGCTTGAAGGGTCTACAGTAAATGTAACCAAGCGAGGTGAAGTTAGACCGGCAAGTTCGGTGGACCAGGTGCTGTAAAGGCTCCGCCCCCATGAATAGCTATAGCGATGACTGTCAACGCCGGAAGAAGCAAGCGAACAATGTAATACTAATAGCGTACGCGGTCTGCGGGTTCTGAAGCTTATTGGTTCCTCTTTTGTACATCAGCAATTCATCGGAGCTAGAACGCCACCGTTGAATTTTTCTATTAGTGATTACTGATTATCCAGCAAAAACAGGCGTTCTTCTTTGCATTCTTCCTGTCCACCCACGCAGATCCGGAAAAACGCGATGACAGATGAAAATCAAGGCTGGTGCTATCAGGTTGGCAGAATCGGAGAGTTGTGGGCAGGAGTGATGAGATAGAGAGGATCAGTGGTCGACCACGGATCGCAGGCTGGAAGAACGACTTGATCGGCGGATGAGTCATAGAAGTTGTAGTCGGTCAATAAACTAGTCGCCGATGGAGAGTTGCCATCTTGTCATTTCCCGACTGGGGAATAGAGTTTGCGCTGGGAAGGAACGTGTTTTCCCAAGTTTGCAGACGGTTTCTTCTGATGAACTGATGCTCCGCTAAGCAAGGACGCAGTTCGATTTCGACCGGTTTGCAGATCCCTAGAGTTTCCGACACGTTGCAAGAGTCCACTTGGGTCGAAATGTCGTTTTTCCAGGTCGGATGAAACCAGGTTCCGCATGGACTGTAGATCTCGAGTAGCCAGCGCATGAGAGCGGAGGCTGGGCTGTGTTCCAGATGTACCGCACTGGCGCCAATCCTCGCCCTGATTCGGCATTGCCGGGCGTCCCTTAACTTCTTACGTGCCATCTAAAAAGGTGAGGTGCCTTTTCTTTCTCCTCCTCTCCCGCGTCCTCACCTAATCCCTCGGCAATCCCCTTCTTTGTTATCTTCTCGACACCCTCCGTTTCCCTCCTCGGTTTCTAGACTAATCCCCTGTGTCTCAATAGCCTTTGTATCTATAAAAGCTCCTGCGCTTGATCGCCCCCATACCTCTCCTCTCTCCCTCCCTTTATCACTGCTCATCCTCCCCTCCCATCTACATGTTGACCATGAGCCCCGTGTCCCAGTCAAAGGGTTTCTCACTGCCCAGTATCCATGAGATGTTTCCCGGTATGTCACTTGTATCCCGTCTCCCGTGTTTTTCCTTGACCATTTCACTTGTTCAGAACACCTAACCCACAGGCAACTGTTGCACTCTCCAAAAATGGCTACCCAACGTCCAATGGATGTCTCATCCGTAAGTATCATTCTCTGTCCTCAGAAAGAAGTCCAATTGAATTCCGCCTCGATCCACAGCCGACGATCATGAATCGGACTCCTCTCAGGGCATATCATGTCGACTCTCAGGCTGGTTCATCGAGACCACCATCAGCGCATGACGGTGCCCCTCGGCAATACGCTTCTAGCTCCGCATTGCCGCAGAATCCGCACACACTACGATCGCCAGTGAGCATGCATGTGACACCGCCAAGGGATCCTCGATCCCGATCCTTCGACGCGGATACCAAGTCTCCCTTGTTACATACTATACGTGCTGCTCCTGAACCAGGCCACCATCAGGGTAGAACTGATCCACTTCATTACTCGTTCAACGTGCTGCGATCGGATCCCTCCAATTCATCGCTTGAGCATATCGCATCTAGTGCTTCCTACCCTCACAAATCATCTAACAACCCTCTTCAGGCCCATAGCAACCTCCATCTTGGAGGTGCGGGCACGGTGGCTCCAGCTTTTCGAGTTACAGTGCCGCCTTCTTCGTCACCGAGTCATTATGACATGTCATCATCCCCAGGTGATCGACACATGCAAGGCGTTGAGCGTACCAGCAGCAGAAGAGGTTCAGAATCCTCGCAAGTTTATACTACAATTTCATTTCCGCTCGATGAGGGTCCACGAGGCCCATCATCTATGTCAAGTCCCAGCGGCAGGGCCGGAGAATCCCGCGTCTCCGACGTCAACGGTGCTGCAAGCGATGACGGAGAACCACCTCACGCGGGAGGTACAGCAGGCAAAAAACATATTTGCCCAACCTGTTCCAAGCGATTCAACCGACCGAGCAGTCTCAGGATACACGTCAACACCCACACTGGCGCTACACGTAAGTCGAACCGCTTCCCTTGATTTATTTATCTAATTTTTTAAATGACAGCGTTCCGATGTCCGTTCCCGAACTGCGGACGCGAGTTCAACGTCAACTCCAACATGCGCCGACACTACCGTAACCATACTTCACCCGGGCTATCCCGTGCTCAACCCGTTGAACCACGAAGACGCCGTCGCCGAGCGCACGATCCTGATCTTGTATTTGTGACCGGCGGACCTCCTGGACAACCGCATCCTTACAACGATCTGGACTATCATGGTCCTCATCAAGATTTCATGCACCACGTGCCCGGAACTCCCGAGTCAAGCCTCAGCGACGAGTCAGATGATGACCAAAACCATCAGTCTGGTTATCATCGTTACAACGATGACTACCATCACTATCGCCATCTACCGGTTTCTCGTTCACATGCACCTTATGCTTTTCATGCCCGCTCAAGGTCTGAAAATGAAGATGGACAAGTGGTATTCCCGAGCAGGGAATCCCATCTGCGTTCATCAACGCCCATGTCCATCGTATCCTCTCCGTCTCAGTCAGACCCAGACTCTCGGCCTGGGACGCCTAATTCATGTTTCGATCACAAATATAGCCCTTCGGTTCCTTTCCTCCGTTCTGTATTGGTGGCAGATAGCAGTGTTTCAACAGCACTTCGGCCCGCATTTACTAATGGACACACTTGAGTCATGACGCCATACTTTGTTATACATTTACATATATACCTCATCATCATTGACCGCATTTTGTTCACTATCAATAGAGTACTTTTTCGAGGTTTGGCAACCCATTTGCGCACGAGATGTAAATTAATGTATTTTCCTATACTTTGCTACACAAGTTATGCCTTGCTGTTTTTTGCTTTCAAACATCAATCGAGCGGATGAAAGTCATTGTTTAAATAAATAACTTGTCTTCATGGGATAATTAAATCATCACTCCCCCTAATATTGTCCCTTCGGTACCGTTATCCGGTTGCTTTAAGTAATCGACAGATTTTCAAGCAGCCTAGCTGTTTTGCGTCATTACGGTGTAAAATTATTAGCTATCAGTAAAAGGGGATTTAAGTTACTGTTTCAACTGATTGCGTAAAGTGGTTTAATCATCATTGTAGGATAGCTTAGCCGTTGTTTTCATTGCCGATCATTACGATAGGTGCATTACAATGTATTCCGGAACGGTCCTGCCTCAGAGAAAACTCTCAGCTACAATTTGTCATATAGCTGAGCGTTCAAACGTTCACACCCTGCCTAGCGTGGAGTCGGTTGCTTACCATACAATGGGAGAATATGTCTATCTTGTTAAACCATCACTCTGATAATCATCCCGATAAACCTGTGGAGCACTTGACTCGATGATGGTGTACATATGGGTGACTGATGGTGACCCTGATGATGGGAAATAACTCCCTAACAGAGTAAATTCCAATGTTCCCCGCTGCTGCGCAGAGTTAGCCCAAATGCTTACGCGGATGTGCCACAGTTTTCCCATGCCGAAGTTTCCACTCCCATTGGTGGATCATGGGTTCGCCGGCACCAATAACTCGGGCTTTATGGTACGGCAGGATTGACAGCGGAGAGCGATCGAATTTCGTTACATTGCCTGCGAGCATGACCAGGTGGTCCGAGTCGCACTTCTGATGATAACTGAAATCCCATGGTATTAGGGCTCTGCCTCAGCTTTAAGTAAGTATAATAACTATACACCGACATTCAAGGGTCTTGCAAGCGGCTGCTTAGCAAATGCAACATATCGAAGTATTGTGACCCCATGAGCCTTCAAGCTTTGTCAAGGGCGGCGGAAATCACAATGTTCTCATCTGTTCCCGGCACGCATGAATTGTTGTCACAGTGAGTCCGTTATTCGCGTGTGTGCAAGGAAGCGCTGTACTTGTGGCAGATAGATCAAGCGATGACATTGATTCGAACCTGAAGGTCTGTCGGCGCAGATATAGCTCCGGTGGCTTTGTAATCCAATCTGACGGGAGAAGACGGAGTTGTGTCGAATGCAAGCTAGCAAGAGAGAAGCCGTCAGCGGTTTCTTCGCGATCATTTGACTAGAAGCACCTGCTGGAATATTGCATGTCATGCTACATAGGCTCAGTAGAGTGTACGTATGTGTGTGCTTCCATTTGAATTAACGCCGTCAAATCGTGTGTGCATTCGGTCAGGGAACCTGCGCAGTGTGCGATTCTGTGAGAGAGGATCAGTAGAGATCAATGGATGTGACAAGTTGGGATGATCGACGTTGGGAGCACTTGGTTTGGTCATGTTGTGTACGTTCAATAACGTCACGTTTCAACGTAAACCGTCGTTTGTCCCGCCATGCGAGCATCAGATTTCCATGCACGCGTAGTGGAGCACACTCTCAAACCCCTGTGGGTTAGCGACAGAAGTGGAACACATCGAATGTTCTGCCTTCTTTCCTTCTCAAAAGCCAATGGCTGTCGAACGGTCCCACGGCGGACATCGCATTCCCAATTGCGGATTGTCTGCTATTCCTATTTAGACATATTAACAACATGCATGTGGAATAATGCGGCGTTTGATTCCCAGTCCCATTGACAAGAATCAAGGTGGGACTCATTGATGCTACTCAAACTTATTTGCAACTGATCGACCGTCAATCACACTCCTTTCTTCGTAACTCTACAGGCTCAGGGCCACGGCGGATATATCTTTTTCAGATGCGAGTTTACTTGTCGGTTCGCTTCCTTCCGGAGATGAGTGACTGTGTGGAACACTGGAATGATACAAGTGGCTACTTCCCAAGAACGACGTAGTGTGTGCCAAGGACAACTCTGGGCCAAGCTTCCCCATCCATGTTTCTCTCTCGCTTCAAGGCGAATCAGTTGTGAGTGATAATGGATAAAGAAGCGTGCCTTCATTTAGAATAGTACTTACCCAGGTGAACCCCGCGGACAGAATGACCCCGAGCTTTTCGTTTCAAGTCCAACTCTCGGCCGGCATTGTGGTGTCTTTCCATGCTTTGTGCACGCTGGGAAAAGCGGGGTCTTGGAACGTTCGGATGTGAAGCTTCCCATGATTAATTCTTGTTCGATCATTACTCGTTGAGCTTGTGAAATGAGCTAAGTGCCCCTTTCTTTCTGACAGCTTTATATATTGACAATTGGCCACAAAATACATTGACGTGTCTCCGACAGCGCTACGTTATTAATTGATGCTAGTCATTTTTCCATTTCCGCTCCAGCACGTTATGACGTTCTTCATGTTCATAGCATCATGTACCTCTTGTCGCTATTATCGGCATCCGGCACCGTGGGCCACGGCTACGGTGACGATCTCCAAGGAGCAGTCTCTGTTGATGTTGTAAGCTTTGTCCTGTCGCTCTTCTCTTGTTTGCCATATTCAAGGTCAGAACTGAGGTCGCGGTTGATCTCACAGGTATTTGACCGACAATTCAGGCTCTCATTGTAGTGCGCCCTGAATTCGAGCCTATTCAAGCATGAATTTATCGATAATGTTGCACAGATGAAGGTAGATTTTCAAATTCTACAACAGATTTATTCTTTACTTACAGATCGAGATTCTAAAACTGAGTTTGGCGTATACGGAAACAGTTTCAAGGGAACTTGCCTTGTTGCGAGATGGATGCTAATGTATTTGCGCAGAGGCAATGCCACCGCGACACTCAGTGGAGATATGGCCGAACGAGAAACGACAAAATAATAAAGCTGAGTGGAGTTCCAAACACGGCCCTAAACCATCGATAAGTATTGCTCATCGTATCATATGGGTCCGCTCTCCTACATCTCAATCGACAAGACAAGGCTATTCGGAATCTCGGATCGGTCCAATGGGTAGGACTGCTTCCCGGCACGCGGTTGTCATGATTCAAATCATTGGCCAGATGCAGTGAAGCCTATACTAGTGAGTATGTTCACCCAGATTCAATCGCTGTTTATCGTTCGTGCATGGTGATTCAACTCGTTGGTTTCTGTTGCCATTGCAGCAGTCCGAAGGTTCATCGATCGTTATCTACTCAGCATCAATCACGATTTCTGTCCCTTGTGTTCCGGACCTTGAATGCGAGTACCTCATCATGAGGTTCGGCACAGCCCCGCGCCTAAAGCTGTAAAGATTCTAGCAAGGAATTACGGTTTGTCCTTCACAACCATGTGCACTTCCGCCACAAAGTTTCTAATGCTTATACAGCATCTCGGGGTTTATTTGCCAGCGAGAAGTCTCACGCTGTCCTAATTTACTATACAAATCGGGGTGAAGGTATAATCAACAGCTGGTATGGTGTATCTGGTACTCCTGCTGGTTACACCCACTAATAGATTCATCTGCTGCTTCCTCTCAGAATCAGAATATTCAAGCCATCCGTCGATACTGCGTTAATCGTCAGGTGTAATCGGCAATAAGGTAGCCGGTGGCAAGCTGAACGTTGAATTTGGTTATCGCAGAGATCTATACTTAGGTAAGTGCCAGCTCAGCTGCTCGCACAGTGATAAGCACCGAACAGTAGCATTTGGAAAACTTGTCCCCGGTCGACTCCTACCACATTCGGAGTGACCAATGATCTTATTTTCAGCAAGAATTAACAGTCATTCTGGAGTTAAATCCCTCCCGAAGATCTATTTCGGGAGAGATACCGGGACAACAAACATTACCCAGAAAAATGGATACGGATATGCTCGCTACAGTGTCCTATCTGCAACTTATAGTAGGAGCCTCGTAACGACAATGCTATAACTTCAGGATGTCAGTAGTATCTTATCGCCGCAGCTGGCAGCCTGGCATGCACAAACTGCATCTGGTAGATCGTTCATTCGGAATTACCCTGTAGATGAGTTCAAGTCGCGATTCGGAGGCTCGGAGCTTACTAGCAGACGTTGCATCGATATTTTTTGGGATACTTATGCAAATCTAGTATCAGCCGTGATTTCAAGAACAATACCAATCTTATCAGGTCGGTCCGAGATGTGTCGCCGAGCCACTGTCGAGGCAAATGGGCAGAACGGATCTGACAACTAGCCATTATCTGCTAATATTATACGCATGCCCACTCAGTTTGAGTACTAAACTTGACTTCCGCTTTCGCCTTTCTAATTTTTAAAATACTATTTGCGAATGGGTGTGAGTAGGTGGAACGTATAAGTTTTATTTCAACGGTCTTGCTAAAGGCATACAACTGCAGTGATAATAATACAAAGATATTCCGTACAAATAGGCCAACACCTGCAGTGATATGTCATGAAGTACTCAAACGAATTAAATATGTCGTGAAATTTTGGAATCTCCATCAAGGTAAGATACTGTATACAACAATTTCCAGTGCTACGTATGGCTTTTACTCACGTTTTAAGTAAAGTTTATTTATTTGGTGTGACTGTGGAGCCGGTCTTTGTCTCTTCCATATGCGCCTTGAGTTCAGCTGAAAGACGTATGGTGTCAAATATGCCCTGCTTTCTGCAGGGTTTCCAATCTTTGGGTAGTCGCCCGTCCAGGAACCAGTCTTTCAACCACGTCTTTGGCACACCGTGGTTTGAGTCTGTTCTCTCTCCCCATATGCCAAAGACGATCGCCATCTCTCCTCGGGCGAGCACACCATGAAATCCATCCACAACTGCGCATTCTTTCTCGCGTAGCACGCGAAATTTGGCGAGCTCCTTTATATCTAAAAGGGATGGCTTGTGTGACTCTTCATGTGTAAGGGCGTCGACTAGACGGGGTACGACCTTCACTGAAGCGTATTTATGGTCTTTTTGGCAGTCTTCATGGACCAAGCTGGCATTGTGCTCGATCGCGTCATGCTTGCCAATGTGATAGAGGGATATAGGTTTGATACGCTTCAAGAGAAAGAAGCCTCCGACCGAGAGCATGATTGCGAGGGGAAGCGAGAGGCCATAGCATGATCGTAGTCCTCCGATAAGATCCAAAAGGCTGACTTTTTGTCCATCTCTGGGACTGCATCAAATGTATCAGCACAATGTCGATGACAAGTCGATAACCAAGAGGTAACTCACATGTATCCGTGGTTGGCCATCGCGTTAAGGGCAGGGCAAGGTGAGCGACTGTCGTTTTTCTGTGGCGGGCAATATTCATGCTGGCCAGAGACTGGACATTGTCCGCCAGAGTGGATGTGAGCAACGGTGGTATTAGAGCTAGAACTTGAAGGAGAAGACATATGGTAATTGCTTGCAGTAAATGTTGGGTTTGTGGTCCTTGGCAATGCCCTTTTATCTTGTTCCCGTTGCAGTGTATCGTTCGACTCGGGGGGACACTACTAGCCATGATTGGCAGATGTAAAAGTGTACAGTAGTTTCTCCGGAACCGGCACAGCACAGGTGCCGACTCGACCGGATGATCAGATGATCAATCGCCTGCCCTTTTAGGATTGCTCTTTTTGGTGGAACTCACTCTTTGAGATCTGACCGGTAGGCGTAGAGAATACAGCGATTAATGAGGAACAACCGAGTCCCAAACCCTGTGTATGAGTTGTTATTGGAGCTGTGTCGCTGGGCGGCCCGGTAGCGCCCACATTCAGTTTTGCAGTAGTATAAACTGCTTCGTCTCCATGGCAACTAATTACATTCAGCAGAATGAAGGAAGTAGCTTGTCTAAAATTGAATCGAGAGCACGTGGGCCTGCATGGTGCGCTGAACACAAAAAGCACTAGCAATTTTGCAGCTGTTTCCTTACTATCCGTCCTCTATCTTTATTTTCAAAGAGATTCAATTGAGTTATATCATCAAGTCGAAGTAACTCCGTCGGCGCCCAATGATGGATCACCATGTCCAGCGCCGGTATCCGTCCTGCTTATTGTTCTTTTTTGGTTTCATCGTTTTTTGGCGCAAACAGTCCCACAGCATCTATTTATTCTCATCAATTGCCAACCCTGCTTCAGGCTCTCTTTTTGTGTGCCGCCATTGATGTATTAGACTATTACTAGTGTACTGCTAACGGTGGTCAAAATTTTTTGCTTGCTTTGTGACATGTGCATGTGACTGAGCGCTGTGAGCTGTGTGTTCAACATGTTTCCACAGGGGCAGATCATTCATATATCAAAGTTTCACCCTCGTCCTTAACAGCGATTAGCCTCCTGTTCACAGGAACTCCTAGGAACTCTCATTGATTATAGCCGCCGGAATAGCCATGCAACTCTTCTGCCAGATGGATCATTGATTGCAATGCATTCCTAGACACAAAATCACAACAAGAACCGTTCTACACACCGTCTACACACAGCCTGGATTCTAATTCCGTCCTCAACCCGTTCAACACACGGACACTCGTGACAACTAATCAGACCGTACTAGCCACCGTAGCTCCACAGGGCCACAATATTGTACTACATCTCACGCTGTATCGGATCTTGACTCTCAAATGTGGCACTTCCTTTACGGTACATCAAACGTTCCCAAGGCACCGTTGCTGGAAGATACTGCCACCCTCGCCACACCCCTTCAATAAAGAAAGTGGGTCCAATTTGGAGTGCTGCTCGGGCCTCGGCTACCGCGATCTAGTACTCTACATTCTCATGCGTGGATTGGGTATCGTGCAAAAATATTCTCAGTGTTTGCGGCGAGTCAATATCGAGTATGTGTACCAGATTATATTTCTCAAATGCAGAATGCTGGGGATTGGCTAACAGTGGGCCTTGTCTCTCTGTCTCATAGCGCCAGGGACGGACATAGCCATCATGGTTGTCATGCTCATCTTGTTTAAGTTGAGCCGTAAAAACTCAACAAGGTTCGAGTTTGCTGCTAGAAATTGTGAACTGAAAGGGCGTACGCTGCGTAATCGTGCTCAAGTCCACATGCTATGCGGATGACCGTTGATTGTCTGCGTGCAGGATCACGGCGGTTGTGTCTATGATAGTTGTACGGAGGCATCCCCCATTCTCGGAGACTAATTGACGAATAGTGGTTCGTGCAACCGCGAGCGTTATTTTTTTTTTTTGGCTTTCTATTTGTCCCTACCAACGTCCAATAAGTAATGTAACAAGGCTAAAACTTTCCGGAAAATATTTACAGGATTAAGAACGGTCTTGGCTCTTGCGGGATGAACTTGCCTTCGTAGGTAGTATCAGGAAGAATGGCAAGGGTCCAATGCACTCATGGAGACCTTTGACCATCTATTTCACATCTGCAACAGCTCAGGGCAGGCAATCTTGCTTTCATCATTTCGGATATAGGAAGCGCATTTCGACTGCTATCCCTATCCAAGCTGTGCGCAATCATTGAGGCACTACAGTGGAAAGCAGTGGGAATCCAAGTTGGCGCCGGGTTTGAGCATTTCACACGGGCGTGGTTGGAAGACGAACATGAGCAGTATATACAATCCTCTGGCACTTGGACACGTAAACCAGACCTAATGTCCCATTCAAACAATCGCCGCTAATCAACGCCCATACCATCCACCGGCCCCGTCTCATCGTCGTCATCATCATCAGAGTCCGGGTCGCCATCCAGAGTATTACCTCTCCTCCAAAAATGTCCAATAAAGTTTCTCAATCCACGTATGAGAGCCTTTGCATTTCTATATTAGTTCACATAATTCGCGAGATAGATCTAGATCACTTACGGGTGATGCTTCCGCTTCCTCCTCTTCCTCCTCCTCCTCTTCTTCAGTGTTCCCTTCACCATCAGGCTCGACTTGGTCTGCGGCTTGTCGGACAGCAACAGCAGGACCATCAACTGCCCTTTCATCAAAATTACCAGGCATCCCACCATGTTGTTGGGCCTCAAGTCCAGCAGCGTCAAGTTGTACGAGCATATCCTCCAACACGTCAGGAGGTATCTGGTCTATCATATCTGCGAATTGCAACATCCCACCAGGAAACCTTTCTGCAATTTGAGGGTTCGCATTAAAGATTTCCTATAACGAGCTCAGCCGCTTTGATCAAGCAAACACACAAAACAAACATACCTGAACCTGACGCAAAAGCGGATTCTGTTCCGCCCCTCTCTGCTGCCTTCTTCTCGTCCTTGTTGCACCGAACATACCCGATTCGAACGCATCTTCCACACCATCAAAGAAGCCGGCGTCATACCTTGACACCGCGCTCGGGGGAGGCAAAGGATCACAAGCCAACGAACGTGATTCGGTGACTTGTTTGGGGATGAAGGAGAATAGACGACGGTAAGACGACTCTTGTACGGTGATGTGGCGGTAGGCCGAGTATCGAAGATTTTCGCTTTGGTCGTACAAGCGCATGAATTCTTGGCGTTGGGCTGTGATGGGGAGATTGGGGGAAGGCAAGGGTAGAGAGGTTACGACGGAAGTGAACCATTCGGCGTGTGCGGGTTCTTTCCATATACCAAAAGCGTGTTGAGCGTACAAATGAGAAAGCATGTGAAGCATCGAGTCTGAGGGTGACATGTAGCTAAACGAAAAAGGTGATGAAATGGACATGAAGCTTTGTTGACGACGTACGCTCCGTCGACTTGGACTTTAAAGTCTATGTGAGCTCGGATGGTACCAGGAATATGAGCTTCGATCTTGTCCGCGAGTAAAGGGACGACAGAAGGAAAAGATAGAACAGCTTCTTTCAGAGCTTCGCTGCTTGCTTTATGGTCCTTTGTAATACTTGAGATAACACGAGGAATTATCAAAGACAGCATACCTTGTCCTTTCTCGCATCCTCGACCATCCACATAGCCAACGCTCTGGAATACGCCCAACCAGGCAGCACGCTCGGATCGGCTCTGGTATCACGTTTTTCGTTTGGTGGTCTGTTCTTGCGCCTGGATGAAAAGTTGTCGTAAACGTCCAGTAACCACTGGTTCATCCCCTGTGCTTTGAGAGCGAGAAAATCTAGATGGAGGAGAGCGCCGTGTGGATCTGACCAGGGATCTAACGAATACAGCAGCCGAGAAAATTCGAACGCTGTCCGGACGCAACCCCGACGTTGAAGATCACTGAGAGTGAGGGTTAGAAAAGAGAGAGCGAGCGAGAGGTCACGAACGTGATCTGCCGATGAACAGCCAAGAAAAACGGTCGGTTCTCCACCAGATCGAAATCAAGCCGGTTTTGACCAGAGGTGAAATCGAAAGCGCCGATAAAGGATCGTTCGTAAGTGAACAACGCTCTGTCGACGAAATCTACCGCTTGGGCCCACTCTGTATGAAACGACGTCGGTGTTGACAGATCATGAGCAAGTGTATGCGCATACATACCTTCTCTGTGTCGATAAATCTCTGCGAGTTGTAACAACGTATCAGCATGCCATGGAATCAGGCCGATCAAATCCCAAAAACCCTGCGGATCTTGTATACAGTGAGGACAGGGGACGACGAGATGAGAGAAACTCACCGCCAGACAAAACAGTCCTGATAAAAGCCTTGGTCATGCTCTTATACTTTCTGCTATACTCCACCGTCCACCACTTTTCATCTAGCGCACCTTCCCACCCACATCTCTTGGCCTTTTCAGCGACCTCCTGACTCGTATAGGCACGTATGGAGAGCCCTTCTCTCTGTTTCGCGGCCCACCAAGTGGATTTCGGTTTCGTCAGATGGGATCTGATCGGTATTGGTTGTCTGCCTCTTCTGTTCGCGTGTGAGGAAGAAGACGAAGGGGCTTGGTTAGCTTGAACGACTTTGGAACCAAAGAACTTGCGGAGTTCTGCTTCGCTGTCGAGGTGGGAAAGAGAGACGGCGAGGAGTTTTGGGTTGAACGCAGTGGCTGTTGATGATGATGATGATGACTGGGTTTGGATGTCTGGGTATCTGAGTGTAGTGAGTTGCAAGGGAGTGATATTCAATATCTTGAAAACGCACTTGATAGACAACTCTGCGAGTGCTTGGTCGAGCTCATCCATAGTAGTGCCAGACTTTTTCTCCTTTTCTTTTTGCTTTTTCAACGCTTTCTTCTTCTCGCTCTTTGTCGTCGTCGTCGGCGGCGACCGATCTGCTAGATCCCGGGAAGGAGTTGAAGGACCAGGTGTAGCAGGTGTAGCCTTTTTCTTCTTCTTTTTCTTCTTCTTCTGTAGAACGATACTATAAGCAACAATCTGCGTCCCAAGTCCAAGCGCCCCCACCTTGTGAGATTCACTTCCACCGCCATGATCGCTCTCTTGCTCACTCTCACTCGCCGAAAGCTGCGACCACACCTGAGCAAACGTCGGCACAGACTTGGGTGCATAGACATCTTCTGCAGCTTCTGGCAGCTGATTCGCTTTCAACGCCTCTAGTTCTTCTAGTTCTCGCTGTTGTCGTTTGCTCGGCATGTAGTGAGAGTGACGGTGACTAGTGTACTAACGTAATCTAATCAGAGAAATACTCTGGCAAAATAAAGGCCAGCTTGACTCTATCCTCCTCCTTGGTCTTTTCATGTCTTGGCATGATACTATACTTCATCGAGCCCGCTTGTTCTAAAAACACCTCTCCTCCAAGAACGTTGTGCAACTCGTCTAGGACGGTCGCAGCGACATGTCTCGAGGTATCCGCGTTGGACTGCAAAGTCTTGAACACCTCTGCAGCAGTGACGGATTCAGCATGAGGTCTCCATGAATCATAGTCTGTCGCAGTCGCGATCAACGCGTAGCTAGTAGATGAGATTGAGGAGATATAAGATTGCCAGTGACTGCTCTCACCTAAGCTCGGCCTCCCTGGCCAACTTTGCCTCTGGCAAGACGCTCATATTGATCAGATCCCCTCCCCATTGCCTATACATCAGACTCTCCGCCCTAGTCGAAAACTGCGGTCCCTCCATACACACGATCGTCTTGTCCCTAAACAGCCTCACCTCTCTTCCCTCCAACGCCTTCTCGACTTTCCCTTCCAACCACCTCACCAATTTGAGGCTGAACGGATCCCCAAACGCGGCATGGGCAACCACGCTAGTTCCCTCAAAAAAGGTGGCAGGTCGTATCCCTTTAGTCCGATCGATGATCTGGGTAGGCA
Source organism: Amanita muscaria Koide BX008 (assembly GCA_000827485.1). Lineage (NCBI taxonomy): Eukaryota > Fungi > Basidiomycota > Agaricomycetes > Agaricales > Amanitaceae > Amanita > Amanita muscaria. The sequence goes on from KN818436.1 coordinate 31,564, forward strand.
AGACGAAGGATCCGGGACTGATCTCTTCGCGGAGAGACCCGACGGCCGAGAATGCGATTATGGCGCGCACGCCCAGGGATTTGAGAGCGGCGATGTTGGCGCGGGAAGGTACGGAGGAAGGGGAGATGGTGTGTCCCTTGCCGTGCCGTGCGAGAAAAGCGATCTGGGTGCCGGTTGGGAGGGAGCAGATTGCTATTGGAGAGCTGGGGAAGCCCCATGGCTGGCGAGGGATGAGCTGATTACTAGAGGGAATGGAAGGGAGTACGTACGGTTTCTGGGTTGACGTGTTTACTGGATCGGTATTAGTCCAAAAGTCAGGGAATCTGCAGGCAACGTACACGAAAGAAAGATTGTCAAGGTGGTATAGTCCACTGCCGCCAATGACACCAATGAGGACGTTGGTCATCTTGGATATGGATAATCAAGGATTTGATCAAGGTGTATTACGTTACTGTACATCAAGTTATCTAACCCGCCGGACGTCCACCCCAGCGTTCGCTCCTGCTGCATCTGTGCTCAGTAGTCCCCTTCCAAATTCGAATCTACTTTCTCTCTCTCTTCTTCAACCCGCTCGAGATCGTTCCAAGCACAGACAAATCTCTCACATCCTTCCAGTCCTTCGAGTCACGCACAGAATGTGTTTGTAATGATCGTTTACCGCCACTTCTCATAGGCGTTATCGGTGTCATTGGCCCCATCAGCCCAGTCCTTGGTGTGATAGGAGTCGTCGACACGGGGGTCACCGGCGTTACACCCTCTCCCATGCAAACGCTCACGCTCACTTTGCGCGTCGGACCGATCACCGGGACAGGCTGCGAGGCACGATCAACTGGCTGCAAAAAACTTGATAATCCCGTCCGTTTGCTGTCTTCACTTTTATTGGGACTGCAGACGCCGCTCCTCGTCCTTGTAACAGAGCTTGTGCTAGTGCCTGCGTTTTTCCCGGGAGATCCCGTCTGAGCAGCATACTCAGCGCGTAGAGCATTCAAACTATACTGCGACCGGAATGCGGAGCAGGTTCTTCTGATGAATGAAGACGTAGACGAGACAGATGTCGTACTGGATGTCGATGTAGACACAGAGACAGTCGTAGAAGATGCAGTAGAGATAGAGGTGGGTAGTGCACTTGTTGTTAGAGACCGAGGAATAGTGGTCATAGCCAGACCAGAGGTCGCCGCCGGTGCGGACGGACCCCGAGGCCGAAGAGCGTGTTTGATCTTTGAAGTGAGGGAGCCGCGAGTGGGCGATGGTGTTACTGGAGTTGCTGGAGGCGCAACAGGCTGCTCCTCCATCGTCGGAGTGAGGGAATCATCCACTCTAATCATTGGCGTTTCTATTGGTTGGCAAAAGTCTTTGACGAGGAAATACGCCTCCAGATCACGCAAGAACGTTGGAGAGAGTTCATCCTCATCCTCTTGGCCTTCTTCCTCGGTTCGTTGGCGACCAGAACGAACGCGAACAACGCCCAAGCCATCGAAAGGACGAGACGCGTCGTCATTTCGGGTAAGATTGAAAAGCCCTAAACCGCGAAGCGGGGAGTCAGAACCAGAGGGCGACGACGACCCATACGCCATGTCAAGCGTTCGCCGACTTTGACGCAGAAGAGGAGAAGATGATTCGGACGGGAGATCCGACGAGAATGAATACGCCTCGTCAAACGACCCGCTATCGTCTTGTTGCTTGTCAAATGATGGGGCATCATAAAAACTGTCATTCTGCTCAGGGCGGGATAGGAGATTCGGGTCGCTGTTGCCCACCCCTGGCGGCGAGTTCGTCTCTCCTGTATTATCATGCTCTGCGTCCTACGTTGTTGTGGATATCAACGAAACTTTGCGCAATTTATATATTAGGCAACCTACCTCCTCGTCCTCTTCCAAATCATGATGATCAGGCCCGTTCCAAATCCAATACTCCGTGCTATCGGCGCTCGCTGAGCGATGATGATGACAATACGGTGCCCTTGTTTTCAGAACAGGAGTAGTATCACTTTGAACACGATTTCCAAGTGTGAAAGGAATGGGCAGATACATAGTGGATAGGCAGTTGTTTGAGAATAGTTGTAAGATAGGAGCGTTGGACAGATGTCACATGTCACTCATGTTGTGTCACGCGTCACCGTGTCACCACTCCCATGCTAATCAGAGACATTCGGTATCTAGCATAGTAGCACTCGATCATCAGTATCGGAATGAAATTTCCAGTGGAGATCACGGTCAAAAGGTT
>KN818437.1:12097-34197 GCA_000827485.1 Amanita muscaria Koide BX008
CCAGACCTTGGCTATACTTGCTATCATACCTAGAGCCCTCTAGACCTTTATGACATCATGCACAGTCACATACGTAGTTAGTCTATACTTGCTATCTACCTCATGTATGACACGCACCCTAGGGCATAGGGTTAGGTAGTATGTATATATACCTAGAGACTCAGACTGGTAACCCCAGTCTTCGTTCTCTTAGGATCTCCCCTGAGATTAGCTGGCTGAGTCTCTCTCCCCTTTCCTTTGCCTTCGGGCTCTCTGTTGGTTTGGTTGGTTGTTTTGCCGTTGAGGTGCCTATCACAGGGTCGCCCTAACAAAGGAGATGAATGGAAGGCTGCATTCAGCACACCATTTGGAGCATTCAAACCTACCGTGATGTTTTTCAGTTTATGCAACAGTCCATCCACGTTCCAAAGGATGATGAACGAATACTTTGGGATTATATCTCAGACAGATGGGTCGTGATCTACATGGATGATATCCTTATCTGTGCTGAAGACAGAAACCAACTTCGAGAACGGACAAAGAAGATCTTGCACAGGATGCGAGAAAAGGATTTATTCTTGGCACTCAAGAAGTGTCAATTTGAGAAAGAAATCGACTTCCTTGGAATGATTATTCGACATAATCAGATCCACATGGACGGAACCAAGTTGAAGGGAATACAGATGTGGCCAGAACCCAAAACAGTCAAAGATGTTCAATCGTTCTTAGGTTTTTGCAACTTCTACTGAAAGTTCATTGGTCATTACGCAGAGATATCCAAACCGCTCATGGAACTGACCAGAAAAGATGAACCATTCGTCTGGAATGAATTACGACAAAAAGTGTTTGATACGCTCAAGGCTAAATTCTTGGAAGAACTGGTACTTCTCATGCCGGATCCAATGAAACAATTCATACTGCAAACCGACGCCTCAAAGATAGCCATAGGCACAGTATTGAAACAATATTCTCAAGAAGGAGAATTACACCCGTGTGGTTACCTCAGCCATACCCTCACGGAAGCAGAAAAGAATTATCAAGTGTATGACTGGGAGCTTTTAGCGGTTCTTACAGGATTGTGCACCTGGAAAAAACTTCTAAAAGGTTCATGCCATGCAGTGATTCTTCATACCGATCATAAGAATCTCGGATTCTATAAAGAGCATAACAAAATGACTGACAGACAGATGCGATGGCACGCCGAACTTATGGAATACAACCTGCAATGTGTTACAGCCTGCGAGTACGCCCTCTCTTTTCCTCTATTTACCTCTCTTTACATCTATTTACCTTGGACACTTCCCTTCTGGGCCTTACCGCCTTTCTGTTCCTGCACACAGCTATTGCTGTGCTCCCATCACGCTATTGTTCTCTCTCCCTATTGTACTCTATACTTAGATCTCATTGTTCCCCTTATCTGTCTCCCATTGTCCTTATAGTATATAAACCCCATGTACTTAGCTAGTGCTCCTCAGCTTGACCTCAGCTGAGCAATACCACAGTTGTACTTGGCTCATCAGACTGGTGGAAGTAAAGCCTTAACTCAGAAACCTCTTGACGCTTAGTCACTCTCCAACTTGAACGCTCTTTGTTTTGCCTTGTATAACTCTGTGTATACATTGGCTGTAACACAATGGGAATGGTTACCTGGTTCGAAAAACATTCAAGCTGATGTTTTATCTCGCCGCTCCGATCATAGAGAATTGGATGAAGAACAAGACGAGAAAATCATGCTGCCTTTAATCACGAAAGATCGCATAATTGCTCAATTATATGAAGAAATGCATGACACCATTGTCATCAGAACTATTTTACCCGACCTATTCACATCATCGCTTAAAGATTGGGAAATCAAAGACAATCTCATACTATTTCAATGATGCGTGTATATTCCACCCAGAGAAATTCGATGGAAGATTCTGAAATTATACCATGATACGCCTATCACTGGTCACCCCAGAATCATGAAAACTACCAAATTGGTTACCAAAGACTACTGGTGGCCCGGTATTCATGTATACGTAAAGAATTATATCAAAGGATGTGGACTTTGTCAACAAATGAAAGTTAACACACACCCCACAACATGCCCTTTAATGCTGATTAAATCCGAAGTTGAAAACCCCTTTCAACAAGTCACCTGTGACTTTATTACGGATTTACCTCCCTCAAACGGATTCGATTCTATCATGGTCGTGGTAGACCATGGCCTTTTGAAGGGGGTGGTTTATATTTTCTGCAACAAAACTGTTACAGCCAAAGAAATGGCACAACTTTACATCGATCATGTTTGGAAACGCTACGGATTTCCGAAAATATTCATATCGGATAGAGGACCACAATTTTCATCAAAAGTCTTCAAAGAAATCTGCCAAACTATGAAAATCAATCAACGCATGTCAACGGCATTTCATCCTCAAACAGATGGTGAAACAGAACATGTAAATCAAGAACTCGAAACGTACCTCAGAATGTTCTGTGCCCTAGAACCAGAACAATGGGGAGCTTATCTGCCAATGGCCAAATTCGCTCATAACGCCAGAGTACACGAGGCTACGAAACGAACCCCGTTTCAAGTTATCTATGGGACTGACCCCATTGGGATCCCCACTGCACTGCCTTGATACACAGCACCTGCTGTGGAAGATAAGGCTAAAGAACTTATCACTTGGGAAATACACTTATCACATTGAGTTACCCAAGACTTGGAAGATCCATCTGGTATTTGACAGGTGGTATCTAACTCCTTATGTCGAAACAGATGAATATGGAGAAAACTATACTCAGCCACCACCTGATATCATTGATGGACATGAAGAATATGAAGTAGAACAAATACTCAAGCAAATGGGGAAAGGAAAGACCCTAAGATACTACATCAAATGGAAGAACTATCCAACAACTGACGACTCATGGGTAAAAGCCGTGGACTTGACAAATGCGGATGAACTCCTGAAAGAGTTTAAGAAGCGTAAGAAGATCGCTTGATTCTCATCCCCACTTCTTATCTTCAATCCTTCACTGTTGAGCCATTTGCTCCAGTAATACTGTCAACTCTCTTCCACTGTCAACAACCTCATTAACTGTCAATGCCTTCCACTGCTGCTGCCGTCGCCGATGCCATCAACAACGGATATGACGTTTTGCTCAATACCCCTGAGCCAACGACCCCTGTGTCTGAACCCGTCATCCCTCCCCTTCCTCACACGGAGGAAACTACGGAACCTTTTGCTACCGCACATGCAGTGTTCCTTGTGGCAGTCGCTCGCCTTACCGCTGCCGTGCCAACAGACAACCTCTCAGATGCAGTCCATGACCTTAATAAGACATTCAGAACGCATAGTCTCGTGGACTACGAATCCTCTCAACAATCATCGATTGCCACTACTGTCCAACCCTCTTTGGAAACAAATGAGGAATAATGCAAGGAAGAGACAGATCGAGCTCAATCCTCTGAGCCAGATGGGCGCATGGGGCCCTCAATCGTATCAGTCCTGGATGGAGGAGATATCGTGGGCTGGACCCTTGCCGCCACCGCCCTAAATCTCATGAATGATGAAGAGTTCAAGAACACTATTCTTGAACGGAACAACATTGACACTGCTGGTCAACCGACCAACCCCTGTCTCATATCTGTCTATGATGGATATCAAAAGGTATACGTTATGGAACGTATTCGCGTCTTGTTCCCCACTCCGCCAAAAGTCATCTATGTCTGATGATGAAAGACCCGCCTCAACATTGGGACCTGAAAACAAATTTTCGGGAATACAATATTCAACCACCCAATGAATTTGAAACAAGAGCCCTGGTTGACCCAATCCTTAACAACTACGGGATCCAAGAAGACCCCAAGATTTTCAATCATGTCTACCTGCTGCTTGTCCTTGTTGAATCTATATCTATTTATAGATTAGAGTTTGATCCGAGTGATGAGATCATTGATTGGATCACAGATCCGTTGATGCCATCACTGATGCAATCAAACTATTAATAGAAGGTCTAGACTCATCTAGACCGATCCAGATTCATCTAGACTCTTGCTCTAGAACACTGGCGTCATCTATGATGACATGCGCAGTCCTGTGGACTGAGCAATATTCTTATGATCTATTATTATAGATGGTCCGTGCTAGCTTTTCCTAGGTATATAAACCTGCATGTAAAGTAGCGTAGACCTAACACTTTCTCCACTCTTACCTTCATCGTGACCTCTTACCAAGTGTAAGTAACTCCCCTTACTTACTCAGTAGCCTGTCGCTGCTGTCTATTTCAACAGTCCTCATGTCAAACTACTTGTTTGCTCACACCCTTGTTTGTGTAGCAAAGCAATGCTTCTACGACATGTCCTTTCATTTCACGCAGATCCTCATCAACTATACACACATGAACCCTTCATACATTTATGATCGCGCTCAGTTAATGTTTTCTTTCGACGTCGCCTTCCATTTCATTCAAACTGGAGGAGACAAATATATCGAAGAAGTCACCCGGATTATTACCGCCGGAATAGAAAACTCTGCACGCCTTGTCACGGCCCCTGCAAAAGAGTACGGTATCCTTCACCTTTGCCCTGTCAACCTTCCTCGTGAATGCCTCGAAGTAATTATGGACAACATTCATCTATATACTCAACATGTCCATGAAGATGGGACTATCCATGTCGACGCTGTCTACAATTCCCTTTCCTTCCTTAACCGAGTGGTGGTGACAAACGTAATCATAATATTTGGGACCTATCCACAAAACTGTTGTGTAAAAGTCCATTGATTATATACAACACTTTCATAAGGTGGATAGCTTTGATAGACTTTCATTTCTTTCATTAGTGCGAAGGATTTCATTCCTTTCAAAACCACCTGGGATTGATATTATCCAGCCTATTATTCCTTTCAATACCTCTTTGGATTTCAATCCTTTCATTACTACTCCATTACCATCCTTTCAATACCTCTTGGGATTTCAATTCTTTCATTACTGCCTATCAATCCTTTCATTACTTGCCTTACATGTTTGTGTTGTAACACTTTTGTGACATGTTTTGTGACTTAATTTGTGACGGTCTTGTAACGCTTTTGTGACCTGATTTGTCACACTCTTGTAACACTTTTGTGACCTGATTTGTCACACTCTTGTAACACTTTTATGACTTGATTTGTCACACTCTTGTAACACTTTTGTGACTTGATTTGTCACACTTTTGTGACCTCTTTGTGATGCCTTTGTAACACCTTGTGTGACACTTTTTGTGACACTTTTGTAGCATGTTTGTCACACTTTTGTGACACTTTTGTAACACTTCTGTGACACTCTGTGACATGCTGGTCACACATGTCATATATACCATATATAGGAATATATTCTCACGGTCACATGATGGCAGAATTGTAGAGAGCAACTGTGGGAATCTAACTGTGGTTGTAGAATTGCCATATCTAGTCTAGTTCATGAGATATTTGCGAAATAAACTTCACCATATATGGTAATTTACTTTCCCACGATTATATGAAGAATGAGAAGATAGAGAATGGCTGTAGGATCCCAGATCTGGTTCCGACATTTTCATATTTGATCTCCTTCATGAGATATTTGCAAAATAAACATCACTATATATAGTAATTTACTTTTCCACGCTCACTTGGAATTTCGAAATGCCAGAGAATGGATGTAGGAACTGGAAATTGGCTGTAGAATTGCCATATCTGCTCATGTTTGTGAGATTTGCAAAATAATTTCTCAGATGCTTGTGTGGGATGTGAGATGTTTCTTCCTTCAAAATTAATAAGAAATATACCCCTCGGCATCACTTAATGCCCTTTGCTTTCCCTTGGCTCGGGACTCTTTCAATGGCGCAGCCTTTACTGGTTTTGCCCGCGCTGGACGATGTCTCTGTGCTGTTGCTGGTGTTACAGCCTACGAGTACGCCCCCTCTTTTCCTCTGTTTACTTCTCTTTGTATCTGTTTACCTCGGACATCTCTCTCTTCTGGGCCTTACAGCCTTTCTGTTCCCGCGCACAGCTATTGCTGTGCTCCCATCACTCTATTGTTCTCCTCCCCATTGTACTTATATATAGATCCCTATTGTTCCCCATATCTGTCTACCATTGTCCTACTAGTATATAAACCCCATGTACTTAGCACTGCTCCTCAGCTTGACCTCAGCTGAGCAATACCATTGTGTACTTGGCTCTTCAGACTGGTGGAAGTAAAGCCTTAGAACCTCAGAAACCTCTTGACGCTCGTCGCTCTCAAACTTGAACTCCTTTGTTGAGCCTTGTATTACTCTGTGTATACATCGGCTGTAACAGCTGGTTCGGGTGGTACCGGTGTAATCAATGGTGGTCCCAAGGTAATACGCCATTTCCGTTCATGTGCCGGTCCCAGTCCGCCTTTTGCCCCATCAACAGGTGCTTTTTGCGCCAATGCTACTGGTCCTGCTTGCTTATCGAGTGTATGCATGGCTTTGCATTGTTCTTGTACAAATGAGTCATCGACTTTCCTCCCGGCCGTTAACCATTTCATTAGGAATTCCCAAAGGAATATTTTGATGCGAAATGGTGCTTTATGTTCATCAGAGAGGGAATCTTCGAGATCAAAAATATTTTTCTATAGAGATTGTCAATAGCAGTTTGTGCTTAATGATGATGCACTCACAATTTCGGCCTTTTGTTGCTTCATCACTTCCCTAATGTTGCTGGCTGAGATAGAAAAACTTAAGGCCGATGAAGAAATACACAAGATCTCTGCGATCATAAAGGGCCGAACACAACAAGTCCTTCAACTATTCCAGAATCACAGAAGTAGCACTACAGCCTATGACAGAACTGCTTCAGCTCAAACAGAAAGAGGAAGTCAGCAAAAAGCGGAACCCACCCGATGCCAATGCCGATGCCGAAGGGGCATGATGAGAAGGGTGAAGGACAGGTATCATCCCTACAAAATTGTGTCTACTATAAGGGACAGTATTATAATGATGAAGCCCTTGAAATTGAACCATTTGTATTATATTGTAGTGTTGCAGATGTTTTTGCCAATGCCGATGCCGATTACTAGGTGCCGATAAATCACCATGGATAACTGACACTGGTCCGATTCTCCGATTCTGATGCCATCTAGTTAATGATGCCGATGCCGATCACTGAGTATGATATGTAACCAACACTCATCCGATCCCGATACTCCTTGTTGCTGTCTATTTAACAATGCCGATGGGCCGCCCTGATTACTAGGTGCAGACAATTTAAACATGTCATTAAGAATCAGCAATCGGCACTTCCCTCATGTGTGCACCACTATATTTGCAAATAACCTCAGTACATAGTACTGCTGGGGTCTGAGCTCTGCCGGTGTCGGTGCCAGTGCCGATTTGTTGAAAGTAATTTTGAGCACCATTATTTCTAGTTGTATATCAATTCAACACTCATGATTAAGTACAATGTATATACTGATTAGTCTTAATCGGGGCCGACTCGGCACTATCCAGCCAGCCGATCCCACCTTTGTGTGCCAAATGTGGCTTCTACCAAATTCAGCAAGACCATATCATACAGTATAAGTGTAGTTTCCTTATATGTTAGTCTTCGGTGGCGCCCACCGAAGCCGTATCATTCAGTACAATGTATGCGTTCAGTGGCCTGTATCATTTGGTACAGTGTGACTTCCCTACCTGGTCCTAATAGGTGTACTTCTGAGTCTCCTTGTATGCAATCGGCTGGTGCTTGGTATGATCCCACTGATATACCATCTTGTCCCCACCCTGAAACTGAAATCAACCCTCTCTGCAGCGCAAGTTACTAAGCTTACTTTATATATGTCCTTGACTGGCTTGGAACATCCAAGGCAGTGATATTCATGCTCCAACTTGGCATGTTTTGCTACCATGCTGTTGCCCTGGGCCTTGAGTTGGTAGAGAAGCGGGACAGAATGATTAGTTCACTGGGAAGCTGGCTGTAGCAAACATGGGGCTCACCTCTGTGCCGCTTTGTTTTTTGAGCCGAAAGAAGCCTTGCCTGGTCACTCCAAGCATTGGAATCCTGTGCACAGACACAAGGTGACGATCCATCCCATTCTCATCATAGACCTTGGTTCCACAAGGAGGGCAAGGGCAGGGACAGGGCAAGGTCGCTGTGGAGTGACAACTCTTGATATGCTCGGTTATTGCCTTGTGTGTTGTGAACCTGAAGCATGAAGAGTACAAGGCAATCAGCCGAGTGCCTTGTTGAAAGGGCTGGACTTACTGGTGGCATCGCTTAGTTGCCCTCTTCTTGCCATCATAAACGCAGAAGGGGCAAAAGTAGGGCACAAGGGTGATCCCCCCAGAGAGGTAGCCGTGAAATTCTGGCCAGGTGCCCCAAAAGCCCTCACCATCATTGAAGGCAACAGACTCACTGCTGTCTGTGAGTACACCACCCCTCAGTCCAAGCAGTAGGTCTAACTCAATATACTCTGGCGCTCTCCCCACAAAGGCAGAGAAGAGCTCTTGCCAATGAGCTTGGCAGTGCTCTTCCCAACACGCGTAAATCCCCAACAGGCACCAGAACCTATCCGTTGGTTTTCAGCAGCTGATCCAGGGCCAAAAAGAAAAAAGAAAAAAACATAGCTCACCATTCGTTGCAAATATACAGTTGAGGACAAGCAAACACATCAAATTTTAGGACCAAATTTTCCAAGTCCGCAGGGACAGTCTGATGGGCCGAAAACTGTTGGAATCAACATATTTCATGATACACTTTCAGTTCGCATGAGCCAATTTTGAAAATTCAATGAAATAAAATTTGATGACTGAAAAAAATGGCACACAGTAAAAAAAAATCGTAAAAATAGTGAAAAAATCATTTTTTGCTGCGGTTGATGAAATCAATGCTAAGTGTAAACAAGGAGAGGCAGAGCGGATAGTTGATGCACCACCAAAAAAAAAAGAAACTTTGTGATCCTGGCCAGTGATGGTAAGAGGTCAGCCACGGAAGAAGGCTCGCAACATGTCTGGGTTGTGAAATCAAGCTCAATTGGTTCCGAGCAACCCAACAGCAGCCGCTACACGTGAAAATAAACCCTCCATTTGCCGTGGGCATGATGGGGAGTGCCTCGAGGATTCAGAGTCTGACTCAGACTCAGAGATGGAACTGGATGGCACAGAGGAAGCAGCTGCTACTTGGAATGATGTGGGAGATGTCAGCTGTGGTCAAAGGCTTGCAGAGCTGGCTATCTTTCATGATCCAGAGGATGAGGAATGGATTCCGAACATGATGAGACGAAATAAAACAGGCAAAGGTGAGCAGAGATCTGCCTAAAATCCCGAAATCAGTTTGAACAATCCTTTAGGCCGTCCTTTGACTTACATAAAGGGCCCCGATGTAATGTCCAAGTCTCTGAGAACACGGCAGCGCTATGCACAATCCTGGAAGAATCAGACCAACCTATGCCAGTTTGGTTTCATGCAGGGTACAAAACGCACTCGCAGTGCTTCAGTCGAGTCAGAATCAGATTCATGCTGCGGCGCTGCTTCGGTCAAGTCAGAACCAGATTCACGCGCTATTTCGGTTGAATCAGAATCAGATTCATGCGCTATTTCGGTTGAATCAGAATCAGATTCACGTGCTATTTCGGTCAAATTGGATTCAGATTCACGCGCTGTTTTGGTTGAGCCAGAATCAGATTCGTGCAGGTGCACTTCAGTAGATTTCGAAATTCAATTTTTGGGTGCTTCTATGCACACTCGTTCTCCTGGGCTTGATCTGAGCCATGAGTTGGAACCAGAGGATGAAGGGACTCCTGATAACGAGGAAGGTGAAGGGCATGAATCTGAAGATTCTGAACAGCTGGACGGGGAAGGGGCCGAAGGGCTGGATGAAGAAGTTGCGGGCACAACTCCAGCAACAGTTGAAGCAGAACTGGAGGCTTGGGAAGAGGAACTTGAGGGTGTTGAGGCAGAGATACATGGTGGCACAGTTGCCGACGTCAAAGACTGGGAAGATCTGTGAAAACAGATAAAAAACGACTTACGGAAACACAGCAAAATGTTCTCGCTCTCCCAAATCAATCAGTTACTGATCCTCTCTAATTTTGCAACACTTCGTCTGAAGGGCCTGTCATGGATCAAGGCAAGCGAGGATATTGCAAAGCAATGGCATGAAGGGAATGGATCATGGTTTGCACGTTGTGTCAGATCACTTGCTTGTCATTACCAGGTCTTCGAACAGCTTCCTCGTGAGAATCGTGGGGGTGTCAAAAATGCCCACTCTTGGCTTTCAGATGAAAACGTGAAGAAGAGTGCAAGGGAATATCTGTTGAGCTTACCTTCTGGCAAGGTCACACCACGAGCTCTGCGAGATCAAGTGAATTCAGTGATTTTCCCAGAGCTGGGAATTACGCCAAAGAAGCCACTTCATGAGAAGACTGCGCGTCGATGGTTGATCAAGTTGGGTTGGCGTCACTCAACAATCAGGAAGGGGATATACATGGATGGGCACAAGTGCTTGGATGTCATCAACTATAGGAGAGAGGTCTTTTTGCCGGCAATGGCAGCATATGAAGCTCGAATGGTCCATTATGAGGGGCCAGATCTGGAACGCATTGAGCCAGTATTGCAGGACAGTGAAAAAGAGATCATACCAAATTTTCATGATGAATCTGTATTCCATCATAATGACATGTCTCGGAGTGCTTGGTAAGTCTGGTACTGATGTTTACACATATTGCAGATGGCTCAAGCTTAGATTCAGGCTACAGAGAGATGAGCACCCCCTTCACAAGAAGGGACGTGGGCGTGCCATCCATGTCTCAGACTTTATAAATCCGGAATCAGGACGCCTTATAATTTGTGACCGTGATGGGACAATCACTCGAGATGCTTGCAAGATTATTTATCCTGGTGCAAATGGTGATCAATGGTGGGATTGTAATCAGCTGCTCGTGCAAATGAAGGATGCAATTGCAATTCTTGAGGCTGCCCACCCTGGTAAGCAGGCACTCTATATATTTGATCAGTCCTCGGCACATGCTTCGCTTCCACCTGATGCTCTCAAAGCATTTGAGATGAATAAATCTGATGGTGGGAAGCAGCGTGTTCAGCATGACACAGTGATTCCGCAATCAAATCCATTTGCGGAATTCAGAGGGCAAGCACAAAAGATGACTTTACCAAATGGGCAGCCCAAAGGTCTCCAGAGAGTTCTGGGAGAACGAGGATTCAATGTCTCTGGCCTCAAAGCGAAATGCTCGCCTGTGTGCCCATTTGAGAGCCAGAATTGTTGCATGGCATGGCTGCTTAGCCAACAAGATGACTTCATAAACCAGCCCTCCATGCTGGAGACACTCCTAAAAGCTTCAGGCCATGAATGTATATTTCTCCCGAAGTTCCATTGTGAACTGAATCCAATAGAAATGGTTCGTGCTTTTTCTACACAGGTATTATTCTTAAATCTTACAAACTCACACCATTTAGTACTGGGGATGGTGCAAATATCGTTACCGAGAAGAAGGCAAGAAAACCTTCCAAGATGCGAAGAATGCAGCCATCAAATATCTCAATGCATGTCCTCTTGATGTTATTCGAAGGTTCATCAATCGTTCCTGGAGGTTTATGAGCGCATACCGTTTGGGATTAACTGGGAAAGCAGCAGATTGGGTTGTGCAGAAGCAAAAGCAGCACCGGCAGGTGTCGCAAAGAGCAATGATGGCTATCAATGCCGTACTTAATCCAAGCCTGTGATGAAAAGTTGGATTTATTTTGTCAAATATTTTGTCATACATAAAATGTCATGGGAATAATACGAAACTCCGTTTTTAGACGCTTTCTGAGCTGGGGAATCCGAATCTGAAGTCAGATTGCTCTAAAAAAATCGGGTTCGTGAGATACAAGATTTGATGTCTTCGCTTGTCCCCAACTGTAGCAGTACTCACACACAACTGCAAGGTCACTATGACTCTTCTCCTTGCCATGTACTGCTGCCTTCAGCTGCCTCAGTGCCTCATCACACTGCTCAGTGCTGACACATTTGTGGACATGTGCAGCGGCCCTATTGCCGCCAAGCTTTGCTAGTGCTGTTGAACATAGGGGACACTTGCCCTTGCTATTGCCTTCTCCTGGATAAAACTGATACTGTCGCAGTGGAGGCAAGGTCAGGATCACCTGGATGGCCACCTCAGTCCTCGCCAAAGTTTTTGGCATGGTATCAGCTGGATAAAGACAGGTGACCAGGCTTTGGTCGTGTGAGGAAATGCTGGGCACCACAAATGGAGAGGGGCCACTGTAACCAACTGGAGAGATGAGCTGGGGGACTGGCCACTCCATACCATGTCGGATCTGCTTCAGACCCATTGCAATCATCAAAACACGAGAATACCGATAATGAGCCTGCTTTATCTTTGATGGTACAGATAACAGCACTCACTTGTCCTCGGATGACTTGCCCACCGCGATTATCAAAAAAGTTCCTCCATTTCTCCTGTAGCACTTTTTGACATTCCTTCCAGAACACTGCCTTTCTCTCTGGCGGGCATAGCATGAGCTCCCCTCCCCCTTCCCAGATTGTTGCCCTCTCAATGTGGGTGAGCTCCGTTGGCGCACTGTCATCAACCAGCGCCGACATGCTGACGATGTCCTATTCATAGAAAATGCATGCAGTGCCATGCCATTCACACAGGTCAGCCAAGCTTACTGTGATGAGCTGCCTGTCTTCGTCTCTCTCATGTGCTATGGCGACAAGATCCACCATCAACATTTTTGACTGGTATGTCCATGACTGTGGGGCATGGAGTGCTAAGCATGGGGGTGGAGTAGAAAATGCAGGTGGGAGACTCACATATTCATTCGAATGTTCTGTGTGCCCCATGACGCCCTTCCAACGTGCTGCTGAGATGCCAACGTTCTTGTCCAAGACATTTCCCAGCCCTCGTCTCCAGGCATAGTGAGTCAAGGGTTCTGGAGAAACCTGTCAGCATACGCTTGTGTGGACTGTACAAGCCAGCTTACCAGGAAAGCCAGCCAAGAGCCCATAGTGACAGAGCATCTCCCAATAACGGTAATAGCCCAGTGGTTCAGTGGTGACAGTCCACACACCATCAACTCGCTTTATGGCTCGAAAAACTGGTAGCTGCTTTTGGTTGTCTCTGATGGCAAGCTGCTGACAGCAGCCATCTGTGGCATCTGACACAAGTTGAAAGATATCTTGCCATGTTGTGGCATCCTTGAAGACACCGTCCATCAAGGCGAGGCTGAGCAAGAGAGCGATGGGGCAGATGGTGGGATGCTCGAGATCCACAGTCAGGGGGGATCCTCTGAAGACAGCGTCATTCTCCCTGTAGCCCTTCATAAAGGTGTTATTGAGTGTGCAAACTATTGTGCCCTGGTTGACCAGAAAAGTAAGGTGCTGGTACTGAAGGCACTGAAGGGTGCCCTTGTAAGCACTGGACAGGAGCAGCTCCCCCAGCTGTGCAGAGGTGACAAAGCCGAGGACTGTGAGGCACATGAGCTGTACCCTTTCACAATTGTGCCAAAGGGTCCCGTTGTCAGTCCAGACCCGTCTGGAGAGCAGAAGGAGGTCACGGCTTATGGCAATCGGCTTGGGCCTCATGGCAGTGACCAGCTTGCATTCATTGCCATACTCTTCTGAGCACAAATAGGCACGCATCTGTTGGATGTTGTCAGGAGGAATCCTGCTCCCTGTGCGCCTAACCCAGGTGCTCTTGAGCAGCTGCAGCTCATTCTTTATTGTATTCAAAGAGGCGCAGCCGGAGGGATCTATCATTCCCAGAGTAGTGGTGCCCAGATAATAGGCAAAGGTCTTTAAGAAGACTGCATGCATTGCACACAAGACCATGAGCATAAAAGCACGCATATATGATGCCAGTCACTCACCTAGGCTGGGGGGAGCGGCGCCTTCCACAGCGTGCAGCGGCAGCTTGCCATCGCCACCCTCTGCGGCGATTTGGTCGCAAAACGCGTTCCACTTTTTGATGACATGTAGAGTTTAAAAGTTAAGTCGCTTAACCCTTGACTTGACTGGACTTAACTGATTTTTGACTGCTTTTGACCTGACTGATTTTGACTGGTCAAGCAATTTTAAGACTGGATCAATTTCTGGGTTGGGCTTTTACCAGTTAACATCAGTCAAGGTCCTCAAATATTTTTTTTCAGAGGTTGCATAGGTAAAAACCCTCAAAAACCATAAAAAGTGATATTTTTAGTGGTTAAAACCAGTCAATGACTGGTCAAGACTGGTCATTTTTATATCAGTTAACTGCAGTTACAGTCAAGGTTAATGAAATTTTGGATTTTATTTGACCAGTCAAAAGCAGTTAAGGTCAAGGTCAAGGCATTTTTGGAAATTTCTGTGACCAGTCAAGGTCACAGTCAAGGCAAAAAAGGCAAATTGACTGGAATTAACTTAACTTTTAAACTCTAATGACGTGATTGTGTGCATAAAGGGAGGGAGGGGCGAGTCGCTTGTGATGCTGCTTGTTTTCGATGCTCTTTTTGAGCTCTGAGAGTTTTTTCCCAGCGTCTCGTTTGCGATGAGACTCTTTGGTCTTCAGCTGGGCCATGGGGGAAGGTGGGCAAGTGAGGGAGGGGGGCAGGACTACTGACAATCCCGCCCCCATCGCACATCCTACTGTGATGTGATTTTGTGGTATGACGTCGCAAGCTTGCCCGTTACGGTATTCCCAGCGGTTGTCCCACAGCTTGCCGGGTTCAAAACAAGTCCCCAGCCTGGACCCAAGTGTCGAAACTGAAGTCCGGGAAGGATGAGCAACCGAGGAAAGATTTATTTACGGAAGTAAGAGCAACTCTCTAGGGAAAGCAGCAGTAGAGACAAACACATTGGTGCGGTTTGTGCTGTTGAAAGCTCTCTTCACAGGACTGCAGGAGGAGAGCATGGGTTCCGAGTTCTATTTATAGAGCGAGGTTTACACAGTCGACCAGTGGAGGACCCCGAAAAATCCCTATGGAGGTCGGTGATGAAGTCGGACAAAATTTGGGGTTTTAGGCCAAAATGTTGGTCCAGATGTTGGACAAAATTGACACTATCCGGCTGCCGAATGCTTGATGTTGGGTCAGCAAAATTGGACAAAGAGGAGGGCTTCAAGGGGGGTCGGTCTATAATGCCGGACAAGTTTGATCAGTTCACCATAACGTATAAAATCCATTTGGCTCAGTTGGTTAGTGGTGTAAGTTGTGCACATCTTGGGTCATTGTTTCGAGCCTCTTACTGTACAAGGCACTTTTACGTATGGTTTTTGCACTTCAATGACATCTGATAATGGCACATTTAATCCAAATAAAAAAAAAATATTTCAAATTTGCAAAAGATCGTCTATACAACAAACCGGTGCCCTCGTGAAAAATGCAATCAACCAGATTCATTGAATCTGAATGGATTGGTCAAGGGAAGCTCTACAATGTTGCGGAAATACCAGAATATGTGTCTGACGAAAAGGCAAAGCTTTTGTCCATACCTGCAGCTTTCGAAGCCCTCATACCCCCTGACAATTTGCCTGTGACCCAATTCCTGACACTCAAGCTGCCAGCACAATCCTCCAAATTCATACCTGTCAAGGTCAAAGACTGTTTCAGCAAACAACTGCCTCGAATCAATGTTAGGGACACACTTACCTCACGTCCGATACCTTCTCAAAAGACACTGCGTCAACTTGAAGATGCTGTTGGACAAGCTTGGTTTGATGGAGCAAAGTCAATCATGGACTGGCGATTTGATGATGGTGATAAACTTGGATTCTGGGTCCTGCGATACTGGTGTCAGATGGCCGATGTCATCAAAAAGCAAGAGCAGTGGCGACGCAGTTTTCGATATTTGGACATCCAGAAGACTAAATCCCACAAAAGCGTAATGGCTGACATTCTCGCTGACGTGGAAAACATAGTCTATAACATGGCTTGGAACAGTTGGGTATCCGGTCTTCGAGGGAACGCATGTACCAGTCAACTATCATCTTTCATTGGCAATGCATGGATGAGTAGCGATCACATTGATATGATGATTGAAACTCTTTACCTCTGTCTTGTCAATGCCAACACTACAGAGATGATTGTGATTGCACCACTGGTCTTTTCAACAAACATTTGGCAATTTGCTCGTTATGCTGATCGCACCAAGCTCCTGCAGCATTATGAAAGTGCAGTCAGATCTGGCCGGCTTGAAAAGTTGTACTTCCCTCTTCACGTTCATGATAGCCACTGGATTTGCGGAGTAATCAACTTCCATGAGCGTACATTTACGTGTTGTGAGATACAAGTTTGGAATCAAATGATATACAATACTTACCTTGTATCTCAGGTGATTCCCTTTCACTTGTGTATAGTCCGCCAACCAATTTTCTTAAGGATTTGAAAACATGGCTTCGAACATCATTCCCTGGCCAAGTTTTCAAGGGTTTGAATGATACCCTCGAACATGGAATCCAACAAGATACATACAATTGTGGGATCTATGCAATGAACGCAATCAGCCATGCTATATTTGGTGATCAAATACTCGTAACAGAAAGAGGCGGAAATGCAGCATCTTCAATGGTTCGTTCAGCTTGCTAAGGGAGGGGCTGAGGTCGAATGTGAAGTAATGTTCCGTTCCTAATGTTGCGACTGAGCAAAGCTAAAGAAATATGTAGTCTACAGCGCTCACCAGTTCCGAATCAAACGATGTTGAGGACATGAAGAACTTGTCAGCGCCACCATCAGAAACCGATGTTGACAATACTGCTGTTTTCACATGCCCTGATTTGGTCAATCTCCTCAATCCATTCGACATGGATGAGGGCAGTGATAATAGACTCAGCGGCCCATATACAGAACTGGGCACGAACGAATATTTGTCAGACAATGATTCGGAATGTATAACGTCACTTGTGTGATGTTCACTTTGTAAATGCAATAGCAGACTGCTTCTCACTTTATACTTGAATACTCGCCTCAAAGATCAACCATTTTGCCATAAACTGAGGCTAGCTTTGACCTAGGAAGGTGGATAGCAGTCTGTCACTTTTTTGTCCAAGACGAAGGCTGATAACAGTGGAAGTCCATAAAATGGTATATTGATGGCAGATTAAAGGGCTCAAGGCAGCTAGCTAATTGAGCAAGGTTAAAGCCTACTGAACATTAGCCTACCATCTCATCTAAGACAGAAGAGGGCATAGAAAGGCCTGCTAAGGTGACAAGTAGCCCATCATTTCGTCTAAGCTGAAACCTAGTGGTGTTTGGCAGCAGTCTTAGATGTACATCGCCCCAGGCGAATGGGTGCCATGTCACTTCGAATGCTTAACCGCTTTACTTAACGCAATGGCAACAACATCAGTCACATCACCCTGAGATCTGAGTCACGCAAAGTTGTGCAACTGTTGCATTGACTGACCCTCCTTACTAGCAACTGCAAGGGCATGCAAAGGCAGTAAACGAAGTTTTTTAAAAACATTTAACTGATAATGCACCTCAAGCGTTGCCATGTTTCGTCTTAGACGGGATAACAGACTGCTATTCGCGCCTGTAGCGGAACAAATATGTGTCACTTTTGTCTACGATGAGGCTGTGGGGCTGCTGCTCGCCCTGGAAACTGATAATAAACCCCAGCCATTGCAAAACTTCCTCTTGGACGAAATGGAAGACTCTTGCTATCCACTTTTGTGATTTGGATTTGGAACTTTGGGCCACTACTTGTAAACATCACTCGTTTGTACAAAGCCATCACTCACTCAGTTGCCAACTTCACACGCCCACTCTGTGGAAAGCCAAATGAGGCAGCTGAAAGAAGATGCTGTGCATGAGAAAACAAGGCCTTGATACCGCCACCATCCGATAAATAACCCCTCCTCCATTTACGAAAATGTCCACAGCCGCAAAGAAGTCATCAAGATCAAAGGGCAGAAAGACGTCATTTGGGTCAAAAGGCGTTCGACAGCCTCACTTGTATTTCAAACTGATCACAAGATTTTTGATCCCTACGCATTCCTGGACAATAGACAGTGAAAAGCTGGTTAGTGTATTGAAGCTGGACTACAGTCAACCAGAACAGGTTCAGCGCATGGGTCAACCCCTGTTGCTTATAGAGGTCACCCAGGGTGGGAGTCATTATGGGTATCTCTACGTGCCTCCCAGGTACGGACAGCTCTGGCGCCACTTGCGATACAACATCCTATACTGGGAGAAGGCCTTCAAGTGGTACGAAGAAAAGCTGACAGAATTAGGGCCATCCTTGGATGAGAGAGAGGCAGGAGTGGAAACACTGCGCGACAATGCAGGGGTTAAGTATGGTGCAGTGTGTTTACTCACCACTAGTTTTGTACAACTGAAATTCAGCTTCGAGAATTTGTCAGATTTACTATTCCTCTTGCCAAAATGCTTGTTTGATGAGGGGGATAGAAGCCCAAGACAGTTTTACTAGATACTCAAAACTGGCAGAGATATTATTATTCTCCTGCCCAATTCTGCCGTCATTATGTAAACATGCCTAAAAAGGTAATTTTATGTGTACAAGGGCTGTTGCAAAGTGCTTGGGAAGTTCAGGAACCCTTCTGTGAGATGTATAGTGTTTGAAACTGAACCTTTTGACCTTTATCGCTTCGTCAAACCCTCCACCAGATCACTTTCTTCTCTAAGTTCTGTCAACTCTGTCCTGGAAGTTATCTCCCCAGCATCTTCATCTTGATTCTTCAAGCATTTTTTGTAATTTACTCTGGCATCCTGGGCTGAGGGCTCAAGTCACTGCTTCCGTTTGTGCTTTTTGTCGTCAGCTGAGAGTAGAACAAATAATTTTTTATTTTAATTGTTGCCCGGAACCCCTACTAGTATCTGTACCCTGCAAGCTGCATCACTTCTGTTGATCACCGTAATAGGCTATACTAACTACTAGGATATTAGCTTTTTTTTTTTACTGGCCCGCAGATTTCGCTGCTGTACAAAAGTCGTGGTGAGTAGGCACATGGCACCATACATCCAGTATATGGTTTGCCAGTGAAAAATCCTGGAGGAGTTGATGAAAATCCGGTTTGACAATCCCGGTGAATTTTCCCTTCCAACCTTCCTGGAATTTGGTGTCCATCACTTCTGAGATTGGCTCCACGATGACTTCAACTTTGCAAAGAAGCAGGGTGCAAAGTTCTTGGCTATGAACCCTGTGCTCAAATCCAACATGGCTAGACTCAGTGAGTTAAATATTTCTCAATTGCAGACAGGCCTCAAATTTCTGCAGAAGTAGGCTATTACGGCAAATTGCCGGCTGAGATGGACCCTCCCCAGCACGATGACTGGTGGAGTGGAGACTTTGATCTCAGCAGCGTGTTCTCCAAGTATTGTGAAGACGCCCTTGATGTCATGACAGAGGGGGAGTTTGAGAACTCCCAACTACAGCTAGCCGATGAGGGTGGGGAGCCCCAGTGGTCAGAGGTGCATTACCCTAAAATCCCATTCTTCAGCAGTTCCTTCAATCTATTCCTCTCCAAAGAAGGTATGTATGCATTCAGCCTTTGCTTTAGCCTATCCCAAGATCACTATCTCTAGGAAAAGATCCTTATCACCACCCAAAGGAGTACCTCATGTTCTACCTCATTGACAATGGGGGACTGGAGGGCGTGGAGGACGTGAAGGATGTGTGTTGGACAGAGTTGGCCATCCTCTTGGGGGGCAAATACCACCGGCAGACAGAAAGCTGGAATAACTGCATTGCGGCTTTGGCGAGGAGTATACTTGGTGTGTTTTTGTTGATGAGGTGCTTGACGTGATGACCGATCATGACGAAGAGGTGAGCAACGTTGAAGCAGGTGCTGCGCTTGGTGGTGATGAGGAGGAGCAGAGGAGGCAGGAGACAGGTGTGGAGGACAAGGATGCCGATGGCGAGGAGGAAGAGGATGACGACGGCGATGACAGCGATGACAAAGGGGGGCAGGGGGACAGTATGGATGTGGACAAAGCTACCCAGAACCAAGGTTTGTTTGCCCTCTTGCCCTTCTTGCCCAGATCACAAGCTCAAAGGGCCTCTCTAGATGGCAATCAGGTGGCGGGGTGTAACAACTCTTAGGAGGCTCGCCGCTCGTAGACTGAATCCAATAGGATTGCTACAAGCAGAGAGGGTAAGAGTATAGTTAAGTATTTACATGAATAAACACGCCGAATATTCGACGCATTGTTTGTACCTATTTATCTACAACTTCGGAACACAACAAATAATAAATATGCTGTAGGGCGTCTAGCGCCCTTACATCCTCCCTCACTAGATCGATTTATGATCTCAGAAAATAAAAGGGAGAAGATAATAGAAAGATGAATGAGAATTATTTCCCGTCACCCTCCCCCACTGAATTGAGGTCGATCCATTAAGTCAAAATGAGAAAGAAAAAAATTCCGGCCGGAATCTTCTCTTCCTCATCACGCCTATCAGCGCTCCAAGGAATGGACACTGCTAGCTGAGGCTCGAGGATGTCTCCATTAGATCCTGATCTATCAGATGTCTCTGGGATCGCCCCATTGCTGAGGACGCTCCCTGATGTCCAGGTAGTGATACTAACCTGTCCCTCGGAGGAAGATATGACAAGATTGTCATAGGACAATCTCACTGAGTCTCGGTTCATGGGTATTCCCTGATCCTCAGTATAGAGGTGGTGAGGATCGCCTCAATAGCTGAGGACGATCCATGAGGTCCAGGTGGCGGTGCCGACCTGTTCCTCAGAAGGAGGAGATGCCACAAGATCGTCATATGACAACCTCACTGAGTCTCGAGTCATGGGTAATCCCCAAGCCTCAGTAGTGGTCATCATGATCACCTCACAGCTGAGGGCGATCCTTGAGGTCCAGGTGGCGATGCCGACCTGTTCCTCAGAAGTGAGGTGTTGGCCTAATCTTCGTACTATGGCATGTACTCAGATTAGGGGCCGTTTTCTTTCTTATAATGGCCTCTAATGTTGGAGACTGCTTGTATACATACTCGCAGTTCCCCCCCATTCTCCCTCACTCATCACGAGCCGGGATGGACCGAAAAAGAGAAGAAAAAGAAAAAAATTCTTGGATCTTATATAAAAATCCCCGTAAAAATTATTAAACCATTGTAAATTAAGAATAAGGGTAATATTCCTCAAATACATGATTTAAAAGGGTCTCCGAGTAGCGGTAAACCCGAGCGAAGTCAAACGAGCTCAATGTCTGAGTTGAAGAACATGACATTCGAATCAAGACATGATGCCAGCAAAATTCTGCGCATGGTGGAAGTACGCCAGCAAAATGCAAGACATTTGATCAGGGGAAGTTGTAAAACACTTCCCAAAGTTCGTTCTGAGTCCCTGGAACATGGGACTACACTTAATTCCCCAAAGAATTGGAGAAAAAGCAGAACGTAAGACCATCAAGGGCCTATGGGTTCCCGAAGCTAACTAGCTTCGCTCCAGTGTGTAGGAAGTGCATCAGCAAACCCTGGGACCATCTACTCTAGTCTACAGCAGCTCTGCACAGTAATTTGTAGTGCCTGTAGTGCCTGTAGTGCCTGTAGATAAGGTACTAATACTGTGCAGCGCTTCAGAAGTCCTTCTGCAGAGTCACTGTAGACTGCATGAAGACTACTGCAAACTACAGTAGCAGAGTGTAGTTGGTCAAGACAAATGGTACAGCAGTGCTTCAGCAGTCTACAGAAACTCTGCTGTAGATATAGGTAGCAGGCTATAGTCACTGCAGCAATGACATAGATTGCAATCATTTCTAGTACCAATTAATAACACTCAAAATAATTTTGAATTTCATAGCGAAAACATTAAGCAATGGTAAAGTAAGTATAACTTGAAATAGATACCCAACACCTGCTGAACTACAGTCTACAGCCTATCCCTTAATCGAGTACGACCTTAAACTGTTTGGCTAAAGGATTGCCACTTCTCTTCGAGTATACACTGCATGGGAATTAGTATAATATGTAGAACAATATTGATGACTCACCGTCCTTCAGTAGCGATGCGCGCGAGAAGCCGACCCAGCTTTCGGCCATGGTAAGGATCTCGATCAACAGTATTGATTAGCTCCGTCATTGCCGCGTGCACTGCCTCGTATCGTTGCCCTGTAAACGGAATAGCTGCGAAATTTCCAGTCTGGAACTCCTCTAAACAGTTCACAATCTGCGCAAGACATCAGGCCA
>KN818438.1:0-31419 GCA_000827485.1 Amanita muscaria Koide BX008
CCTAGTAATCGATCCAGTTCGTCTTCCATCTGCATGGTGACGTTGCCGGAGTTGACGATGTTGTTCGAGCCGTTTCCAACGAGGCCATTGTTATTTTGATTGTTGATCTCCAGGCTGCGTAGTGGCTGCGGGGGAGAGGCGCCAGAGGTAGAGGAAGGCATGATGGTGGTAGACGTTGAGGCGCTGGGGCCTGGCCTTGAGGCTCATGCTCATGCACCACACGTGTACTTCAATTGAGCTTCCAATTCTGTTCAAGTCGAAATTTCCCAGGAACACCATTGATCTTTGTCAACTAAATCCGTCTTCCCGACACGGTGAACTAACCTTTACTCGCTGGCGTCACTTCAAGACCATCCACATCCCTGGCACCCGAAGACACCAACACGGCAGTACTGTTCCTTTCCGTTCGAGAATCTGCACCTATTGAGCCAAATAATGACGAGAAAGAATATATAGCTATTACTTGCGCATGAGCTCACCTCCAATCACCTTGACGGTGAAGCAAACTTGAACGATGACGTAATAACCATTTGTCCACTGAGGGCTACAAAATCGTTTTCACCCACGAAGTTGTCGACATCATGGTGATGTCAATGCCAAGGCCCTCATCCCAACCTTTCCCCCTCAGAGACTTCCTCATCCACCTCTACAGCATCTACGTCGATATTTCACTTTGCTTCTCCGGAAATCATCCTGTTGGTTGTCCTCGGTGGGGATGACGAAGGTGAATGTCATGTATCTGTTTCGCAGGGGTACCAAGAAATAAAGCGTGTGTTGCCTAGAGCCTCAAAAGGCGGGTTGCCTTGAAAATGGGTAAGATCGGGTAAGATCGGATCGCAACACCTGCAGGCACCTAAAAATCTACCTCGAATGGCGAAAAAGCAGTGCGTGAAGTCTACGAACAATGACGATGATTCAATGAAAGAATATCAATGGAATGTTG
The DNA here is from genome assembly GCA_000827485.1 of Amanita muscaria Koide BX008. Taxonomy (NCBI): domain Eukaryota; kingdom Fungi; phylum Basidiomycota; class Agaricomycetes; order Agaricales; family Amanitaceae; genus Amanita; species Amanita muscaria. The sequence continues at coordinate 944 of KN818438.1, forward strand.
CAACCTTACTACAAGCGCTGTTCAGGGTTGTGTGGGTTAGGATTGTTTTGGCATAGCTCTCCGCGGCTTATACTTTGATCAAGACACGTGTCATTTCATGATGAATGTCTACTTTTTTCCGAGATAGCTATTACCAAACTTCCTACATCTTCACGTGGTGCTCTCCCTGCGCCGTAGGTTCCCGATGTTCATCGGTGAAGCGTCGTTTAAATAATCGTCCCAGTAGGAAAATCATGAATACGCTTGGGCTTAAATTCTCCACCGTTTCGATCCTGGCTCTTGGCTGAACTTGAATGCTGCTCCCTTCGTGAACGCTCTTCACTTCAGTCAGAAAATCGAACATATTGACTGGGAGTCATGTCTTACGACCATACGTCTATCGGACAGAATCGAATTTTCTCTGACAGAGTTGAAGACCATACCCTGACATCCGCACGGACAACATCCATCAAATCTGCACTTCAACTCGCAGGATATCTCCTTTGGAGCAGTATTAAATTTTCTATAGTATACTGTTAGTGTCTGGAAATACTGAAGGCATTCCGAGCTCGCCAATCGCCGCAGGAGGCGGTCTTGAATACTGCGTCCGGTCATAGGGGATCTGATGCGTAAATCACTCTCCATTTGACTAAGGATAGCTAATCCTGTAGGCTGAATTGCATTAACAACATCAGGAATACGACACCAGTATTGATATTGTTACGACCAAGGAAACAGGGACCAGAAGAATGAGGAAGGGAAAGGGAAACACCATGAAGTGAAAAAGGGGATGAAGGAACGGGTGAAAAAACGTGATGATGACGGAGCAATTAAAGCAGAATATGTAGGCTGTCAGTGAAAAAATAAATGATCCGAAAAAACCAAGGAGGTATGTCATGTAACACAGCAATGACCCCGTGATAGCAATTACCATGGAATTGCAAAAAGTGCGCAGAGAAGTGGTTAATATCAACGTGACCGCGGCGGGTACGGTGGATATTATCAGAAAGTGAATGGTGAAATGCAAAACACAGAGAATGCGTGGAAATCTAAATCGCCCAAAAAAGTTATGAAGACATGCAACGGCCATGTCTTGAATATGACGTTCACTGTCATACTCCCTGGATAGATCAGTACATCAAGTCGCCTTTTTGTATTCAATTTGACTCACTTAAAGTCTCTAAGCCAGGTTCGACCCATGAGAATCGAAATCCGTCGCAATGCAGTTGAATAGGATATGTAATATTCTCCAGAGCGTTTCTGGCTTTGGAGAAATTCAAGAAACGACCGGTGATGCATTCGCACGGATTCCCCAGGAACAATGCTAAGGACCGAATGCATCTTGCCTAATTTCGAAGTCAGTTTACCCGTCTCGAGTCCCAACAAACCTTCGATGACCGGATAACTTTTTGGTATGGTGAAAAAATGAACATTCTCCGCAAAAAAAACCAGCATTTTTAGCGAATCCATCACGAGTCGCCATTCCGTTTCATAATCGGGGCCGCCATCTTGCGCTTGGTTTCGTATAGTATCTTGTGCCCGTTTGAGGATAGCTTGATATAGTTTGTTCAGATCTGGAGTTGGTAGCAAACCACGACGCGCCATCTCCAAAATGTCCCTGGGATCGAAGTGCGGCTCATCGAGGAGCCTGGCAATGGTCGATGCATAAAGGAATTGGCCACATGATGCTTCGACAAGATCTAAAATGTCGGATCGCTGGAACCATGGACTTGTGCCGTCTCCGGGTCGAGGAATTGCGTCGAATATATCTGTAAGGTATTTCGCGATATCCTGTTTACATTCCTCAGAGAAGCCGATTTGGATAGTTGAAATGACTGGGTGAGGGCAGATTCTATCAAGCGCGTCAGTGAGTTCGGAGGAAGTATCGGAGGAAGAAGGGGTATGTTCTGATTCATCGAAATCAAGACGGATTGATCGGTACAGCTCCCGGACGTCCTGCAGGAAAGTTGTGGAACGTTGACTCTGTTGGGTGTGAAGATGAGCTTCAAGTCTTGGGTCGAAATCGTCGGATATGAGATATACTGTGTGCAGCATAAGAAGAAACTTTAGGTCTGAGTCAGGGTCTTGCCCGATTGGGGCGGGATTAACATCGGGCGCCCTTCCCAGTATTGTACGAATCCGGGGCTCCGGCCGACTGCAGATCATGAAACGAACTGGCATACCGCCACCCTCGCCTGCGCGTACCAACACTTGAAGAAATCGTGCTAGCATATTTTCGTCGATACATTCATCTACCCCGTCAATGACCATGACTGGACGATATCCCAACGTCGTGGTTCTCTTCAATGGCTGGAGGATCAGGAGATCGAACTGCTCCTCAATCTGGCTCGTCTGAAGCGAACCACTGTTCTGCAAAGAAGCGATGATATGCTCTCTTGTATCAGGTATTCTCTGAGCCAACTGCCAGGTTAGAGTAGGGAAAAGGGTGGTTGCACTACGATCAGAGCTGGTGGAGAACAAGAACGTTGCAACGACTTGGTCGTGGAAGCCGGATATTGTTTTGGCTATCGCCGATTTCCCAACCCCAGCTGGCCCATTTAGCCAGAGCAACGGTGACTTCTCGGATCCACTCTCATCCATCCACTCTCCTATCTCGTTGCGGACGGTTGTACGAGTGTTGGGATGGCATTCGGGGGGCGAATTGAAAGAATTGCGAAGAGCGTCTTTCGAGACCCAACGACCTAGTAATCGATCCAGTTCGTCTTCCATCTGCATGGTGACATTGCCGGAGTTGACGATGTTATTGGAGCCGTTTCCAATGAGACCATTGTTATTTTGATTTGTGATCTCCAGGCTCTGTAGTGGCTGGGAGGGAGAGGTGCTAGAGCCAGAGGAAAGCATGACGATTTGAGGTTGCCAGTGCCGAGGTAGACAGAACAATTATATTGTAAAGTTATAATTTATGAGTAACCATATAAACATTCTTCTATACATGGCATAAGCACTACAGTGTTCTATGAAGTTGTTCAAATATTATCGGCGCATAGAAGCCTGCATGTGTCGTAATGGATTCTTGATCGATCTCGGATCGGTTAAAAGGTAAAAGCCAAATTTAGCCAGCTAATGCTATTGCTCCGGCACTATGCACACATGTACAGTAGGAAACATCATAATGCCAAAATATTTGGTACATAATGAATGGGATTTATTCAAGTTTGACCAATTAACAAAAACTTCAGTGCGAACAACTTAATGGTGTGTGCCGGATTGCCGGCGCAATGGAGCCAGTCATTGATTGTCACTAAGTAACCTTTTAAAATTTCAAGTCCTGTCAGATTCACTATCCTAACACAGTACATAATATTCCGCAGACTATGCCGGCACCAGACGTAAGGAAACGTAAACTGTGCGAGCCAAGAAACATTTGAATTTGACCCCCTAGTACCTTCGATCTCGTCATGAGCCTCATCTGCAACCAGAGCTTTTCTAGCTCGGATTGTTAAACAGCGCCACAACTCAACGTTTCTAAACTGACCATACTGCCCAGTGCCTGCCTCACACCATTCCTCCCTGTCACAGCCGCCTCAGAACCGGCAGCAATGTGTAATACTGTTTAATATGCGTATAACGTGCGCGTCTTCGTCTTGTACGCAACTGATAGACAAACAGTGTCTATCCAAAACGTCGCTGATGTCCGAGTTTGTCGTTCGAGTATCGTCCTGGAAACATATCGAGCAACAGACCCGCCTCATCCAGTATGAGAATTCATAAATACGAGCGAACGCGTCCGTGAACCCTTGTTCGTTCAACAAGTCTCGCATTCCCAGTATTTGTTCGTGCTATAGCCACTTTTTGAGTTGTGCCAGGGACAGCCTCAAAGGGTACGTTTCTCATACGGATCTCACGTTATAGCAAGCCTGAACCAATGTCGTAATGAAGAATCATCATGATACGCAATACCTATGAATAAAATCAATGAATGAAGAAAATTTTACGACAGAGGGGTTTGAGCTTCGTTTGACCACCCTGCAGTGCACCGTAAGCCGGAGCAAAGTTCGTGTCGGAAAGTAGAAAAGTCGTGTAATTGCGGTGATAGCAGATGTAATGCAGGGTATTGCTATTCAAAATCATTGGCATATATCTCGTGAATTCGACCGTAAGCTCCAAGTGTTGTTCAAATTGGGATGAATTTATAAATCTGCTTGCTTATTTAGAAAATGAATCATTCGCAATACCTATCGAGCCAAACAACCATTAGAAAGGATGTTATATAAAACTTGCGCATGGGCGTACCTCCTTTCGCCGAAATCACCTAAACCAGGAATTATATACGCCTTCTCGTTCAGGCCTTGATCTATCCATCCAGTGACCTGCAAAAGCAGAAGGAACTCGACATGCTAGTGAATGAGTGAATTACTCACAACTTTGAGCCTTGGGTACTTTCCGCAGAACGTTCTGAGACCTTCCGGCGATGCGATCTGACTATGATTCAATACTGGTACAAACGAATGAAGGTGTGTCGTACCAGATTTATAAAGATGATTCGTTCTTCCGGTACACCGTGCTCCATCAAAACTTCCACCGCCTTCATCGCAGATCCTCCCGTTGCTATGGGTGTCCACGAGTACTTAGATTTATTATAGCAAGTCCCGAAAAGACGAACCGAGCATAGGGTCAAGGAGGAGTACGTATCGTTCGGCGATATCTTGGGGAAACTATCAAGCCTATTCAGTCTTGTCAATCCAGTCTGTATTTAGATCATCGTGCCTTGGAATAGAATAGTTTCGGTTGGGCAGTTTCTTCATCCTGTGAACGATGTCAAAGGTTGTGTATTAAGACAGCTTGAGAAAACTCACACGTTGAATCAGTATCTTCCCAATCCGAACGGCTCTACATACTTCACGAAGTCCCGCTTCCATGGCCTACAGATGCGGCCTGTTCGTTAGAGAGGGACGATGAAGAACAGAGAGCCATGCTCACTTCGCCTGCCCTAAGAATCGACACACCACATATCTTCCCCTTGAAACCAACACCTTCATAAACAGCACCCTAAGACATGAATCAACGATCTATACAACAACTTCCGATCCACTAGATTTCCTCGATACTGAGTGGTTGCACACACACACGTATCGCCTAAACATCTCGCATTGGTAAACGGAAGAGAGACCGACTTACCGTAGGAGTCTCCACGGTTTTCTTCACAACCGGTAAATGGTTGAGTCCCTCCTCAACCAACAGCCTGATAATACGATCTGAATAGAACAAGAAATCTCCCCGCGAAGTTTCCTTGTCCCGGACGATCGTGTACAGGGCCTCGAGTTGAGCAGTTTGAGGAAGAGTGAAGACGGAAGGTGGGAGAGGGTTCATGTGAGCGAAACTGTTGTTAACGGATTGGGCTGGCTGGGGAGGGGCAACGGGAGCAGGAGGAGCAGACATTTCGGATTGGGGAGGAAGGTGGATGTAGGCGATTGCTGCCTTTTTGAACTTATTTTCGCTTATTTTCGAATGAACTCGTTCCTTTAATTGATGATATCTACGCGTTCACAAGACGACATTCTCGCCTTTGCATTATTAGCAAGCAACTATTCTTGACTGCTGTAACATCATTTAGACCCACAAACACAATGTTTCAATCATGATGATTCGACTACGAGGAGCGTGTGAATTTAGCTATTGGATAATATTTGTTACACCTATGCCTTGACTAACATAGACAAGCAAGTAAACCGATCGACGTTGCTCATCTTTTTCACCAGCCCTCAACATCACCAAGACAGAAAAGCAAAATGGTAAGCCCATCCAACGCGCGCCGAGGAAGCTCTAGCACCTGCAGTTGTACAAGCTCATAGCTGTACAAGCTGTGATGGATGGTAAGATTTTTGTTCAGATGTACTCCTACCTCATTTAACGATAACCACTTTTTAAGGACAGCACAAAGGATGTCACATATCTAAAAGATTGGCACAATGCCATCTTTTTGAGACATCAAAACGCCGAGCTTTGTTTTCATGACCGAAAACAAGTGATGAAGCGTTGAACTGCTGGGTTGTGCACCTGCACAACGCTAGAGCTCCGAGGCTGCAATGTCATATTTCATTGCTGATGCCTCGTCTCAATGACCAGCCCCCCAAATCCAAGCCCGGATCCGGAAAGAAACCCGCCTCAGCACCTTTTGGCGCCAGCAAGGCTACCAAGGCAAAGAAAAACCCTCTCTTCGAGGCTAAACCGAAGAACTTTGGTATAGGTCAGTTATGAATCCCCTCCTTTCTGCCGAGATCGTCTATTGACATCTCATCTATACAGGTCAAGACATCCGTCCCCGTACGGACTTGACTCGTTTCGTCAAATGGCCCGAATACATCCGACTCCAGCGCCAGAAAGTCATCCTTCACCAACGCTTGAAAGTCCCCCCCGCGATTGCCCAGTTCTCTCACTCCCTCGACAAAAACACGGCCACTCAACTGTTCAAGCTTTTGAACAAGTACCGCCCTGAGACAAAGCAAGAGAAGAAGGAACGTCTGAAGACCATCGCAGAGACCGTGGCAGCCGGTAATGAACCAAAAGTTCGTCTATCCCTCCTTCGGACGTTTGAATTGATGACGAGACGTAATCGTAAATAGGACACCAAGAAGCCTCTATTCGTCAAGTATGGCTTGAACCACATCGTCGCTCTCATTGAAGCCAAGAAAGCCTCTCTGGTTGTTATCGCACATGACGTTGACCCCATTGAGCTCGTCGTTTTCTTACCCGCTCTGTGTCGCAAGATGGGTGTCCCATACGTGATTGTCAAGGGCAAGTCTCGTATCGGTACAGTCGTTCACAAGAAGACGGCTGCTGTCGTCGCTCTGCAGGACGTCAAGAGCGAAGACCAGCGCGAGCTTGCTACACTTATTAGCGCTGCCAAGGCTAACTTGTATGTATCGTTCACTGCTTGTCCAAAGCGCATAGTCTGAGCACCGTAAATACAGCAACGACAAGTACGAAGAACAGCGTCGTCAATGGGGAGGAGGTATCCGTGGCTACAAGTCTAGCCAGATGCTCCGCAAGCGCGCCAAGGCTGCTGGTCAGAACATTGCTGTTGCCAATTTCGGCAAGCTTTAAGCATACGTCATCGGAGGTGGATGGTGTCAAAATAATAGCTGGTATTGAATCATGTGCACACATGTACGTAGGTTATATACATATACAGTCATGCTTATGCGTTGTCTTTAATTCTGTTGGAGCAACAATTAGTAACAGACGTTCTGGCGTTGCTACGAATCACCATGTACAGTATTTACAGCGGTGTATGATATTTCATAACAAGGAGCGTTTACGATGGACTCCCGCTGTTAACTTCGCTCGGCATGTCATTTGTACATTGCAAGATTATCATGCGCTTACAGAACATAGTGATAACGACACTCTCACAAACCAAGATTGCGTTGGTGTTGGGACCTTGCTGACCTCCTTGTACCAGACGTTGACGCATTTGTTGCCTTTGACACCTTTGGTGCCTTTGCTGTGTTCTTCCGCGACCGTATTGCTCTAGTAGTTGCCGAATCAATGTCTTGCTCTAGAGGCAACTCTAGGAGGTAAACATTTAGCTCATCCCAACCCTCGGGAAGGACCCATCTATGATCCTCCTGACCGGCGGGACGGACGAGAACATAATTTACGTCAACCGACAATGGCGCCACTGCCTTCCCCTTCCCCCTCAAGTCTGGCCTCTTTGCTGGCGGGGGTTGATCAGCTTCACGTTGCAGTTCGATTCGTTCGATGATTTTTTCTACCACGTCATAGCCCATTTGTGAACCTTTATGCGATTTGGATGTTGTCATCTGTAGTAGCCAGAGACATTGAGGCCGGGGGAGGGGAGGGAAATCGACAACAAAAGAATCAAACAGGGGGTGGTTGACTATTGTTGGCGTGTAATATGCATTCTCGTAGAGGGGTGGAAGGTCCTCGGAGTGGAAGGAAAGTGGTTGTCGCTTGATTTTTGGGAAACCGGGAACGGTTTCATGTGACTCCGGGTCATGGAGGACAAAGCTATTAGAGTCATCGGGACTGCTCATTAATCTGAGCGCCCATGTCCCATTAGTTTCGTCTGGGTTGGCGATGAAACGGTGAGCAAAAGGCTCAAAAAGCATGCCCGCAAGGCCTCTAGTTTGAGGCATGGCTATGAAATATTTGATCATGGAGCCGGCTTTAACCTGTGACTCATGCAACAACCGCTTGAAGAACTTCTCGGCAATGACCGGAGACAAGAAGTCAACTTCCAACTTCTTCGATTCAAGAGTGCCGACATTGTTTAGGGAGATGAGACGGTGCGAGGGGCCTCTCGCGTCTGCGGACGGTTCAGGACGACTTAAGTCATCCGCAGCCTTCTGCAGTTCCTCGAAGGACGTATTAAGTGCACTATCATGGTAGTCCGCTACTCCGTTGAAGTCCACGAACATTGCGTTGAAAACCTGTCGGGGAATGACTCCGAAGCGCGAAACGAGACCATCCAACAGGATGCCGAAAGCCTCTTCGAATGGTTCGGGCGCCCCTTTCGGGAAAATTCCCTCCAGAAAGTTAACAAGACCACGGTTGCTAACTGTTGATAAGAAATCTGGATTTTTCCAGTTCTCCATTCGCATCACATTGTCTAAGAACGTTCTGAACGCGTTGAATTTGGGAGAATGCTGTGCGCTGCATAGAAAATGCTTGAGAAATGAGAAATCTTGGTATCAAATAACATCTTACGCGAGTTGGAGCTCCTCGAAGGTCCATAACGGGAACACGGTGTAAAGGGGGCTTCGCTGCTTCAGCCACGGATAAAGGTCCCGATTGGGTGATGGACCTTGCACGGGGAAACATTGGGGCTGAACCGCAAATGCTGGAACCATCTCTTGCGGATAAAGGTCAAATAAAGACCAAATGAACAAATTAGGGCCAGGGGAGGGAAGATCATAGGCTCTTGCATCTCGTGAGGCACCGTAAACACCGTCGTTGTAGAAAAGCACATCTTGATCACCTGCATGAAGTAGGACAACTTGTTTCATGCATAGGAGACGGATAAGTAGGTACCATATGAAAAGAGTTTTCCCTACAAATAGCTCAGCAAAAACGTACAGAAATACATCAAATAATCATACCGATGCCGGATTGACCCGTGATAATCACTCCTGTGCTAGGGAAGCTCAGGGCCCACTTCCAAACCAACTTCTCAGCCTCCACGTAACATTTGCGAATCATGAGACTATTGTCTTGAGATGCCGGCAGAGCAAGATTATCAAGAAATAACCCAGAGGGGTCCTCCCGACCGAGGTCCTCCAAATCGCGCCACCTGTCCGCGAACTCTTGCCAACGGTCGCCTGTTTGGAATTTTGTCCACGCTTGGCGTTCACGATCACGCCATGTCCAGTTGGCAGGGTCTGCATGAAGGTGATCACTAACTATATAGTAGAAGGAACTATGAAAGAGCTCACCAGCATTGGTGAGAGCAAGATGGCTGAATTTGGGGTTGGCGGAGAGAAAAGTGCGAGGGGCTTGTGAATCTGATGCCATCAAAGTTGGATAGAGCGCTTGAGTTATAACGAGATAAATTCGAGTCGTACCTATGCAAGATAAGACGATAAATTTAAACGTAAACCCCGTGACTGTTTGTCAATTAGCATCCTGTGCATTCATTTGCCTTACTCAGGCTTAGGACAATGACAGGACTGATTAGGATTCCTATCACTGCAACATCCATCTACACGTGACAAACTCTGTTCTCTGACAGACATTTTTATTTTCGTCGATGCTGCAATCTTCAAGTTGGGAAATCTGCTAAGATCAATACATCTCTGCATATGGACTTGCGGCGGTATTCTATTGGTCGAAGAGTGGGAAAGGTTGCTCCGCATACGACTCGAGAAAGGCTAGTCGCACTGCCAAGACCGCAATTAATGGGAAGACCCTGCGGGATTTGACAATCATCGTTGCTCCACTTTGAACGCTAGGATTCGTGCTTTGACAACCACTTTTATCTAGCTCTAGTCTTCACACACGCTCATTTTTGACCTCGAGACATTTTCTCTCTTTTCGGACTTAAGTCATCTGGGCGATCTTTACTTCAACACTGGAGAAAAGGCATTCAAGCGATATACATAGCGCCGGGTATAGAAATGAAGATACGTTCTTCTTTGTCAAGTACCTTGGCTGTTTTGGTGCTTTCAGGAGTCAATGCAAGACCACTGTGGCATGCTTTTCCGTGGACTGACTATTTGACTGGGAAGGCGGCATTAAAAGCAGCGGTTACAGATAATGGAATAGCCGTGAAGGTCGAAAAACCGGTGTTCGCTGTCGATCCCTCAGCCCAGATGTGAGGTTTTTCTTTCGGGACTGAGACAGGGCCCTGTATAGCGGCTGATACCTGTATGCAGACCGGCGGTCGCTCCCTATCCAGAGCCAGTCATAAGCCTGGGACGTGATCATCATGGAGAAGACCTCCCACGGAATCCGTACGCTGCGAGCCCATCATCACCCACACCACCGAATCAGTCAGACCATGCCGCCTCAAATGCATCAAAGAAAAGAAACAAGATTAGGCGCGACTTTGGTGGCGACGTGTTCAACGATCTCTTCGCCCCCATTGCTACGACCGCGCCTCCTGACACTTTCAGTCGGAGGTTCGATCACCCTGTCCCCCGCCTGTCTATTACCGATCAGGACAGGCCATTACAAACGAACAAGTTTTACTCCAACCTGTACCTTGGTTCCCAGAGTTTTCCGGCCTACACATACCCATATTCGGTTTGGTTTTCCAAAGGGGCCTTGCTCGCAAATGGTACCCGCGAGCCTTTCGGTCTTTCTGTTTCCCATGTTGAACAAGATCAACGTGTATTTGGCCCCACAGGTTCGCTTGGTAGTGGTTCCACTGGGGCAATCGAGTATTACCTGAACCCCACAGGAATTCGCTCGATAAACCTCGGCGCTATAGAGTTAAACCCCGCAGTAAGCTCTCCAAGCATGGAGCTAACAAATCTGGAGCCAATGAGTGTCGACGTCAACTTCTATGTGAACAAGACGCTCGACGCGACTAGAAAGATGCACACTTCTCTCTGTCTTGGAATGGGCTTCATCAGTGCAGAGTACTCCACCCTTACACCCCAGATTGATAGCGGTGTTATTTTCCAGAACCTGACCGTCGTACAAGGACCAAACCCGAGCGTACTAAAGTACAAGGTCACATTGGGCGATGGCAAGATTTGGGTCATCTACGCTCATCCGGACCCGAACGTAGTTCAAGCTCCGTTTTCCTTGACGCGGATAACCAATAGCACGCTTCGAGCCAATGGGACATTTTCGGGTATCGTCCAAGTCGCAAAGGTTGGAAAGGCTGAGAATGCAGCTGTGGAGGCGGTGTTGGATCAAGCAACTGGTGGAATGTGTACTGGCGCTTCAGTCTCGGCGCAAACCAGCGGCGGGTCCGTGGCGAGTTACCAAATCAACTACACGCGCTACAATGGTACAGGACCATTGCTCATGTTTGCCCTTCCCCATCATTACCACTCCTTCACCAACACGACCATAGCTGCGTTACAGAATGTCTATCAGCTCACTTCCCTCGCAAAAGGCATGATGATCGCCGTCCTCAGTGACCAGTGGGACCTGAGAGAGGACTCGATGCCAACATCGATCGGTTGGATGCCAGTCAAGAGTAGACTCCCCCCTCTATTCGCTTTCAATTCGCTCGCACAGCTCGACATTGTAGCTCAGGCTGAAGTCTCCCAAGACTTTGACGCTCAAGCCACTGTGCACGACGAGCTTTACTTTGCGGGGAAAATTGCGGGAAAGCTTGCCTACATTTGCATTACTGCACACCTTGTCCTGAACGATCGCAAAATCGCCAGCGCCTGCTTGACAAAGCTGAAAAAGACCTATTCACTCTTCACGGCGGGCAACAACCAGTATAAGCTGGTTTACGAAGATGGCTGGCGCGGTATTGTCCCAGACGCGGTATTCCAAACTGGTAATATAACGGCGGACTTTGGCGCAGGGTACTACAACGACCATCACTTCCAATACAGCTACTTGATCCATGTTGCGGCCGTGATTGCCTACCTGGACGATCCCTCACAAGGATATGATTCAGGGAAATGGCTTACCGCAAATAAAGACTGGGTGAACGCTCTCGTCCGAGATGTCGCCAACCCAAGCTCGGCAGATAATTACTTCCCTGTCTCTCGGAGCTTTGATTACTGGCACGGTCACTCGTGGGCAACAGGTCTCTTCGAGTCTATCGATGGCAAAAATGAAGAATCGTCCTCAGAAGACGTCAACTTTGCTTATGCAATGAAAATGTGGGGGTATGCATCGGGCCAACCGCTGGTTGAGGCCAGGGGAAACTTGATGCTTGCTATCCTTCGCCGCTCGATAAATACCTACATGCTCATATCACCGCAGAACTCACCAAACCCTACAAACCCCACTCCATGGTCGATCCACCCAGCCGAATTCAACCCAAACAGGGTCTCGGGCATCCTCTCCGAGAATAAGGTCGACCACACCACGTTCTTTGGAGATGAACCTAGATATATCCAGGGTATCCATATGCTTCCAATAACACCGATCAGCCAGTATATCCGCAGCGAAGATTTCGCAAGAGACGAGTGGAACGCCTTCTTTGCAGAAAAAACAGACGCGATTACTGACGGGTGGAAGGGTCTATTGTATCAGAACGTGGCTCTATGGGATCCCCTTACCAGCTGGCAATTCTTTGTTCAAAGCGGGTTCCAGACGGAGTGGTTAGATGGTGGCGAGAGCAGGACATGGAGTTTGGCATTCGCAGGGCTCTTGGGTGGCGGAGTAGAATATGTACGTTGGTAGAGTTGTGGATTGTCGGTAGCTGAACGTTGATGACGAGCATAATACTTAATTGGATATCCTCCTTACAGTGTTTAGAATGTCGGGATGCAATAATTGCTGCAATTGTCATTAATGTTCTTGATGGACTTCTTAGATCACCTGGTTACTGTAGACGATAAAAGTTTTCCTTAAATGCATGACGTGCCAGTTTCGATTGTTAACCACGCTGTAGTGACGTTCAAAGCCTTGGGATATTAGCCCATCGCCGCTTTTTCCCCATTGGGATAAACCGAGTTTATTGACAGCATGTTCAGTTGATCAATCTGAGCTAGACACTTTTAGCTAAACAAATTAGGTTATCATCCGGGCTTGGAAGCTTTGAAGTTGCTTACCTTCAAAATACTATCAACTCATTACGGGAACCAGTAAAGCCAGAACAACTCCAAGTCCTCGCCCGTATCACCGAATTATCACCAAACAAACCGGATTTTCCTGAGGTCGGATAGCTGTTTGTTGCTTCGCGTTAACGCTTTTTCTCTTCGTCGGGTCTTCCGCTACAAGTTAAGACTTGACAATGTTGCAACAGCGAGAACTGTTTGGTCACATGATGTCCCAACACGCCCTGGTCTAATCTTGGAGATCTGCACGATGCACTGTATACGCAGCCCATCTTCCTGGTCTCGGGTACCGTATTTCATGCTCTTTGACGTAATAATCACAAATGCAAGCATCAACCTCAACCTCAAATATAGCTAAATTTCCTAGATCTTTCAGCGTAGAACACACCACTTCGGGACGCGGAGAAAATGTGAAAGAAAAGGTTACGTATTCGGAATTTCAAGCTTTTGGAGAGCCGTTCGCCTGTTTAGGAACCGTTGGAGACATATACGTCGATATTACGAACAAAAATTGCGCGTTATTTGCCCGGTTCGAAGGGGGATGGAAAAAATGGCCTGGTCCTACTCAACGCACAACGCCCTTGCATCACCCGGTTCATTTGACGCATGTTCTTTGGTGCAAGTTGGATAAGAAAGTGCTGGGATGGGTTCCTGTGAAATCTTTATCAAGGGTTCTCAGTGAGTAATCCCCTGATTAAAACGAATAGTCATGCTCATGCACGAATGGAGTCTCTTCCTCTTCGCATGTTATATCCACCGTTCTTGACTCCCGCCGTAGCGCTCTTCAAAAACATGTCAAGAAGCAATCCAAAACCCATACATTACCACCACCAACTAAGAAACCACGGCTCGATGAACCGTCGGCGTCTTCTGCCCAAGCCGACCCCTCCACGGCCCCTGTCCGAACCTCGGTCGTCAACTATTGGTTCTCCTTCCCCCCCTTCGTCGATTCCATGGTCACCTTCATAGATAAATCTGCATTTCCAGCAATGGACCCCTGCAAGTTCTAATTCTCCAAAAAACATATATTCTTATGCTGATATTTTCCATGTCAAGGTCCAAGCGGCTCTAAACCACTGGCACAATCTGACGCGCAACACAATGCAACACGCGAAGCTAGACGATCCTCGAAACTCGGGATCACGCAAAATATGCAATCTAATGGTTTGCCAGAACTCGACGACGACTTCATGGCGGAGAGTCAGCGGTTAATGAATGCCATAATGGGTTCTACCACGGCTTGTCCCGATGACGCAGCTGTTACGGAAGCTCCTATGCATGGTAATACGCCTCAGCATGAAATAACTGATAAAGAGTTAACGCGCAATAGAAACTCAATTACCAAACCCACCACTCGAAGAACCTCTCGCGGCACGAGTCCCTTCTCCGTCTTGTCCTCAAACCCTAGCCCAGCGCTCAAACTCGTCGGGTTCGTCATCAACATTATCGGAAAGTGGTCCAGTCATATCGCTTGCAAACCCTGAGCCACAAAGGATACCCACAACGCCGGAGACCCAGTCTCCCACAAAATTGCCAAATTCTCCCATCCCGGCGATGAAGAAGCTAAGGTTACTGCCAGTTGCAAGGAAACGATCCTCTTGGGTTATGTTAGATGAGGAGGAGGTGCACCGAGTTGGCGTGTCATCGTCGGCTCTCCAAATCAAGCCGATACCTGCATTAGAAAATGAGTTGAAACATTCCAAGACGACTTCGAGCTTTTCAATTTCAACATCCGTACCTTTTAAGAAAAGGATTTCGGCTGCGCGAAAGATGCCGTCTCCGCCGGAACTGCATGCTTCGTCCTCGTCTCCGCCACCGAAATTCAAAGGCAAGGCAAAAGCTTCTGATGTATCATCCACGTCATCCATTCCTATTTCTGTTAAGGAGGAACGGTCGCCATCAGCTGTGGGCGTGGAGGAAGCGGATCAAGTTCTATCCAGCGGTTCGGGCTTGGCGCCTTGTACTTTTGACGATGTGCAGCCAGAAAGTCCCCTTGCGCCTCAAGAGCGGCAAGCTATGCCGACATCGAGTTCGTCGGACAGATGGAAACAATTGCAACGACTGCCACCTTCTGCATCGGCGTCGATCTCACCTTCACGTTTCGCTGTCCAACATTCGAAGAGTGACCTAACGGGGGCGGCGTCCAAACATGTGCCGCTAGGGTCAGTACAAAAACCAGCACCAGTCAACTCGTTGGATGCTTCGGCGTCGCCTTCTTCGCAAAGTAAGAAATCTCCTGCAAGGAAAGGAAAGGCGATAGATGGTGGCGTTGCGAAAGCTGCGAGGAAGAGGTCGCCTTCACCCATGGACGTCGAAGTAGGGGAAGGAACAGATAACGGAGGTTGGCCGCTTCCAATCGACGACGAATCGCACCATCCAAATTCTCGATCACCGTCGGCATCGGCAAATATAAAACTGGAACAAAGAACTTCGTCTCCTTCTCCCGCCGCGTGGCCTTTAGAAAGGAAAAAGTTTCAAAAGGTCTCAACATCTGTGTCTGCGCCAGCTGCGTTAGCCAATAAAAAACTGGGAAATGGTCTAGCTTCATCTGTATCGGCAAGAGCATACCCAAAACGGTCGAAGGTTGTAGCTGATACGGGCATACTTGACCTTACTGGTGTGGATTCAGATGATGGCGACGTGGTAGAAATCATTGCAGACAGGAAGGTCAAGAAGTGTAAGTCTTCTATTATCGAAACAAATTTTTGACTTGACAATGAACAATAATAGGTTCTTCCGTGATTATGAGTCCAACAAAGTTCAAGGTCAAGGGTGTGCGTATTCCAGTATCTTTTAGTTTCACTGCCTCTAAGAAATACGTTTCGAACAGAGAGACCCACCGATGTCTTCCTCAATACAGCAGCTCAAACTCATGCCCAAACACAAGCATCGCCCTGATTATAAGCGGAAAGCGGCGGTTGACCGGGAGGCAAAGGCGAAGCAACAGTTGAAAAACGAGCTGAATATGGAGCGCGTTATTGACCTCACGCTGGCCTCGGATGAAGACGAAGACAGTCAAATTGACGTGAAGCCGCTATTACTCGCAAAGAAGGCTGTGCCGTGTGGAGACGAGGTAGAGAAGCAAGCTGTCAGCGTCGTCAAGGAGGAGGAAGAGGACGTGTTCGGGGACATTGAGATGGTTGATATGACTGCGTCATCCTGTAACAATGACGAGGAAATTGATGCAGGGCCTGGGGGTGACGTGGATATGTCGAACTCCGATGACATAAACGACGGGAAGGGTCTAGAAGGTGATGAGGCCAACAAGGACGAAGATGACAAGAACGACTCTGGTGATGAAGATCCGGGCTTGCCAATTGGTAACGAGGATGCACAGGAAGACGGGAGAAGTCATAGCTCACGTGAAGAAGAGAGAGAGTTTAGCGGTGGAGAAGGCGACGAGGGAATGAAAGATCTTGTCCCACCTCTCGCCCACCTTCCAGAACCTCATTCCGACTCAGAGACTGGATCATCACACACCGCAACAGAAGAGGAGGTTGACGAGTTGAAGGATGAAGACGATGAATCGGAGCATGAACTTGCAGATGGCGAGGATCTCCGGGACATCCCTAATTTGCAACTGACAAATGTCCATCTGCGGCTGCTGTTTGACCTCGATGGAAAGAGGTACTGCAGGGCATGTCTGTAGGTTTTGCTGCCTTTTCTGCTCTGGTTCATTTTTAATGTATTTCTTGATCAGGTCTCACGAACCCACTGTCTATTGGCAAGTCCCACCAGGCTCTGTGGAACTCGTGTCAGAGCAATTAATGCAGCACTGTATCTCGGTACACCTGCAAATTTGCGAACAGTTCGCTGCATTGGATCATGATGAATTAAAGGAGATCGAGAGGACTGTGATGTAGACGTTGTTTGCGCTGATATTGTTGCTGATAATAGCTTCGTTCTCTTTGTGTACATATAGAGGTGAACCGAGCTAATGATTGTACAGAAATATGAAAAGTGGCGTCTATCCAATCACCATGGCTTGCATGCGCGAATTCTGTAAAATGTCGATAGCACAATGACTAATCTCTGACTAGGACAAGACTAAAATTTGACAACAAAGTCAGACTCGAGTTGGAATTAAGTCGGCTTTCAGACTACCACACGACTACCTTTGACTACCACACGACCAACCACTTTTACCTGCAAACATGGCACACCCAAAAGTCATGGCCTGACGGAGCTCAATCTAAGCCGCCAGGAAGCTACGGTTTTGGCCCGGCATTTGGGCCAGGCAAAGCACTAGTCTATGTAGGTCATCTCGGAATACTATACCGCTCTTCAGCACGAATGCTTACACGTCGCAATCACCCATCAAAATCTGGTTATCTTATCATCTGAAGTCAAAATATGTTGCGAAGCAATAATTAATCCTTTCCTTGCTTGCGACATGGAGATTTCATAAGAAAAATGTGTGCAAGGCTGTGATTTTCTGAAGTCAGGAACCTGTTGGAATCATGCCCGCAAAGAGACCAGCTGGACAAAAGTATGTAATAATATACGAACATCTTGACAAGCAGACTTCGTGCTTGACGAGGGAACGGACTGTGAAAGTACATGGTAATACAATACACTGTTGTTATCTGGCTCACGAAGTTGTGATTGACAAAAGATTCCTGCAGGCTGTATCCCCGTCTTATCTTTCCGAAACATGCCCACGAATGTGAACCTATGATGGTGGAGTCAAGAAAGCCCTAAGTGCCTTCCCAACATCTCCTTGATGCTCTACCAAAAGCCTTTCCGCCTGTTGCTTAGGTATCTCGAACTCGCTGATCTATGGAAAGTAGAGTCTCAGCAAACAGAGAGAATGCAGCTCAGACAAACGCACTATTAATTCAACGTCCTCCTTCTTAACAAAACTAGGTAATGCTTCCTTCTGAGGTTTTGGAGGAGGCTTTTCTAGTATTCCTCCCGGTCTGAATGCCTCTTCCAGCTTGCCTTTCGAGTACGAAAGCCCATCCGCGAACTGATTGACCGGAACAGTAGATTTCAGAATTCGTCCGTCGATAATAGTGCTTACACTCACGTTCACGATGACTTCTGGCTCTGGCCGACCGTTACTGCGAGACGACATCGCAGATCGTTATTTGTTCCAAATATTGTTGTTGCCAAACAAATAGATTTGTTTGGCTTTCAACGTGACTTTGCTGATGGGTTTATATATTAGTGATCGATGCTCGAGTCTTGTATGAAGCTTCCCATGGAGGGGATTCTTCGAGGTGGCCTCTACATCAAGCCCAAACCATCTTGCTACTCTCCAGGACAGCTTTCTCGATATCTGACTCGAATTGGGTACACGCCAAAAGAACATTCTGAAGAGACATTCATTGCCAATGGGAACTTTCCTGCTAATCTCGAAAACTTGGAACGGTTGATGCGGTTTCACCTACTGGCGTTTCCATTTGAGAATACAGCTATGCACTAGTGAGTCGTAGAAGCTTAAATACCTCCATAATTTTCCTCTTACCATTTCGTCGACCAGTACACCAAATCATGTAATTGACATGGATCCCCAGAACTTGTATCGTCGCTTAGTAGACGAGAGAAAAGGATCCCACTGTTTCGGAGTGAACACCTGTGCTCTATATATTCTCCGGGGGCTCGGCTACAGGTCAAGATTACTTACTTTCGTAGTTCGCGACTTACTGAGTCATTCACGAAGGGCATATAACGTTGCCGCACGAGTAAATGTTTTCAAATTGCCAGATCCGACCGATTTCCCGCCGTACGATCATCTTATCATATTCGCGCAGCCAATTCCGGATAGCAACATTACCTATTTGGTCGATATTGGTTCCACCGTCGGAGCTACTCGGCCGATATTACTCACAGATTCCGACAAGAACGTTACTTTTGGGCCAAATGATATGGACAGATACAGAATAAGGCGACGTGATGACCCACGATCAAGTCTTGGTGAGCAACACAACAAGTTAGCAGATTACTTGACTTTACTTTCCATCCAGAATCTCGCGACGGTTCAAACAGCTCCTCACACTGGGCAGTAGAGATTCAACAAGTTAAGAAACACACACCGGAACCCTTGATAGCGCCTTGGCTGCCCCTGTGCTATTTCACCGAAGAAGAGTTCTACGAGAACGATATTTACAACGCTTCCTTCTCGTATTGCACCTCTCATATTCCAATTCATGGGGGTCGGCTCCGTAATAACATTTTAGCCGTGAAATATTTCTTGCTGGACTCGGAGGGGAGTCTTGTGCTCGATTCCGATGTGGCCACCAGGGAGTTGGAAAACACGGATGTTTCGAAATGCAGCCTGGGTAGAGCGTTCCTGATGGGCAAAGAGTTGAGGTTCCTACGCAGAGGAGAGTCTGAAATGACTGTGCTAAAGACAGAGAGTGAAAGGATCAGGGTTTTGAAAGACATTTTTGGCATCGTAATCACCGACGAGGAGAGAGCTTACATCAAAGGTTTGCCGTCTGCAATAGATGTAGAGTGAGGCTAAGAATATTATAATCGGTCAGGATCCTCAACTGTTATGAGTTTCGCTCAACCTTGTCCAAATTAAGCTCTCCTGGGTCAGCGCGGGAAAGGTAATATACTTACATTTGTGAAACAGTAATTTGTGGTGGTATCGCCCTCCGATTGTAAGTATACTTAGACATCTTTGATGAAGTTTCATCCCAATTAAAATTTACGGTGAATGTATTATGATACTGTTTCAATGCGTTTATATAAAGTTTGTTACGATCAGTCTATGCAATGGATGTTGAATGAATGTTCATTTCTCGTTCAACTTGACTGTTGGGAAACGGGGGAGGAAGATATCTTTATTCGTCTGTGTAAGGCTATTTTATCTAGCTTGTTGTATAGGGGTAGTATACCCCTTCACGTTCCATGTTACGATCCCAGGCGTTCTACACAGTCTCACATCAGATCAACCTCGATCTGTTTGGTGTCGGGTGTATCCACACGCTCGGCGCTCTCAACAGTTCATTTCTCGTTCAACTTGACCCACACCTCAACTCAAGGTGAGTGTGAACCAACAGGCACTCTGGATCGCTTGAAACACAGGGACAACTGTAGAAAAACACACAGGCGGACCTCGAACTTCGTCGGATCCCCATCAAATACGCAGGGTTGCATTATCCCTCTGACATCATGTGACATGTGTTCGCATACAGGGTACTTAGTAGAACATCCGCTCTGTTGAACACTTTGTTGAGCACAAATGTTGTCATTGTAGTCCACAAACCGCTATCAATGTCCCACCAACTCTAAAAACCGTCGGACGTCATCGCCCTTTTGCCACGCTTCTGTTCGCATCCAGTTCGGCCGCCGCCGACCTCGCTAACGATATAGCCCCTCGGCCGTGAATTTACCCTGACGGCATAGGAATTGAGTTTGTTGATGTTGGGTGCGGGACGATTCAGGCACTTTTCGTAAGTGGAAATTTCTATTCGCACTAAGCATATATATATAACCCTCGAAGAACTTCTCGATCGTTGGAATACGCGAATGTCGTCGCCCTCGTTCCTTGATATAACCGAGCGCCACAGAGCCGTCAGCGTGAGTGTCCTTGGCTTTTCTACCATTTGATCCAGACTGACAGGCCGATCAGTATGCGAATGGTGCGTGTCCAGTTGTTTCTTCGCATTGTTCACGAACCCATTAGCCGCAATAGTGAGCGCCATGGCGCTTTTGGTAAGGATGAAGTCATTCTCTCAAGTCATAACTCTGAATTCTACCTACGAATATCTAGATTTTTGATTTCTTTCAGACCCTGGACGTGGAAATCAATTATATATGGCATTCGCCATGGACAGTGACCAAGCGGTCGTACTTAAGCATGCGATGTCTGCAATTCATTTACGTGTTTGTCCTCCTTCTCGGTAGGTGGTCGCATTGCTGAAATAATTTCCGACTTGAAATACACCCAGATGATCATTGGACTACTTTGAGTGATAATGCCTGCCTAGGACTCAAGATAGCATATTGGGGTGAGCATTATCCGCTCTAAAAACTTTGCACCCGAAATAACTAGTAACCCAGGGCTTGCTCTCTTGGCGTTTAGCGTCTCAGAATGTAAGGCAACACGTGGCTACAAGTTGCTACATTCTGAAGTTCATAGCAGTAATCCTAACACTTAGAACGTGGATATTATGGGGAAAACAACGCTGGGTAGCAAAGATGCTCATCACCTTCAATTTCGTACTTCATATTGCTGGACTGGTTATCATATTATTGACGTTTGCTTTCACAACCTGTAAGATTTTCATGCCACACTCTATGCATTTACTGACCGTAAGGTTAAGTCAATGACATAGACATTCCGGATCAATCCTGGGTTAGTTGCGTGTTGAGGTCGAGGTTCAACAAATTGTGGGCGAATTGGGTGTTGCTGATCATCTATGACGCTGGTAAATACATCTTTATTATCCGTAGCTCTTGGCTAACTGATGCACCAGCCTTATGCACGTTGCTAGCCAGTCGGGCATACAATGAGTGTATGTCTATACCCTATCCCTTCCATGCATCCTTGATTCAGAGTTTACCCAGTCAAAGCTGAACGTATATCGCCTTCTGTCATGCGCATATACCGAGAAGGTCAGTTTCTTGCTTATACCTGATTTCCCAACACTCATATAAGTATTCATTTCTAGCAATAATGTACTACTTGTGCATATTCGGTTTGTCAATGCAATTTCGAAGACGCAAAAGAGAACTCAGATCGTCTCACTTTAGTTCTAGATCTACCTGGCCTCTTGCCCACCGCACTTCTCCAGGTATGGATAAATTATTCAGCATCAGATGGTCTTTCATACCATTTCTTGAGGATGAACTGTTTCCAACTTTGTCACCGACACCGCTCATTGTCCGGCAACTGTTGACAGTACGCGTCGTGCTGTACAGTTGGAAAAGAGGGCATCCACACAGCGATTGCGACTGTTACAATTACGCTTTAACGACTCTCGGTAACTAGGAATTCCTTCAGATCCTTTATCACGCCATGGACTCTGCAAGATACCCAACTATTGATTAATTACATGGCTATCACTGAATATACACGACAGAAATGGTCTACATGAAGTCATGGGTCTGAAAAAAATCATGAAGGCCAAGTACAGTGCGTAAATTGAGCCCAAGCCATTCAGGAAGTTCTCGCCATAGATCATCTCTTCCATCGTCCACCACACCTGCACTGAAAGGAAGGGACCCGGTTCGAAA
The DNA here is from genome assembly GCA_000827485.1 of Amanita muscaria Koide BX008. Lineage (NCBI taxonomy): Eukaryota > Fungi > Basidiomycota > Agaricomycetes > Agaricales > Amanitaceae > Amanita > Amanita muscaria. The sequence continues at coordinate 23,293 of KN818438.1, forward strand.
ACACGTATCGATGCTCAGAAGTGGGAAGTAGGTTCGTTCATGGTCCGCATGAGCATTGTATCTGCGCTGTCAGGTGGATAATGTATTGGATGGCTGGGGTCTGCGAGTCTACCAAGACGAATTCAAAATATGTGCACAAAGACTAGCTGGTAATGACTAGCAAAGCAGAGAAAGGGGAGAGATGTGGGGAGAAGTAGACACGCTGAACCCAATCTCGGCAAAGTCACTTTCTCAAGCATCTCTACAACTCGTCTTATAATAATCCTTTGAATTCATCTCGGCATAACAGATTTGATTGCAGTTATCAGGATGGTAGATCAAAAATCTTTGGAACTTGCGTTCTTCCAAGCAACTAGACCGAAAGCGTCTTTTCAAACCAAGCAACCGTCTGTTCCAAGCTTTTCTCATAAGCTTCCTTTATGATCGGATATGACAAATCCGGTCTGCATGCAAAACCATGCTTAACACCTAGAAAATGGCCTATCAGTAAAGATTATCAACATACTCAACTGTCAAAAGAACCTTTGTAAAGGACGAATTCGTACGGCACATAGTCACTCTTGTCCTTTCTGGCCGCGAATATCGCTTCCGCTTGATTACGCTTAGACTCGTTGAAAAAGGAGTCATCTGATGTCACATCAAAATGCGAGAACTCGGAAGGCAAAAAAAGGGTATGCCTCACCTTCTGCGCACACCCAGGATGTTGGGATATTGATTGCTTTACCTTCGTCGAGACCGAAGGGCCCTGGATGACAGATGACCAGACTGTGAACAAGTCCCGATGGCGCAATGAAGACGCATTGTGCTCCTCCAAAACAATACCTAAATCGACGGCATATCGTTCAATGTTCGTTTGACGTCGCAAAATAAGCATACCCAACTGCCCCAACCTTTTCGTATTTCTTCTCTTGTAGCAGCGCAGGAATGAACTATACATTGCGCGCGTTAGAGTGTAGAGGAAGATGCGGCTAATGAAGGAACGAACCTCGTGAAGTCGCTTAAGAACCACAGAAGGTCGATTCCTATACAAAACGAAGGCCCGAGATAAGAGCATAGTCCCAAACTTCCACCAGTCCCCCCACGTCAACTTGATTCCAGCAGGCAGGGGAGCTGCTAGACTTTCAGGTTTGAAAATAGGGTTGCCGTTGAAATAGTCGGGTATCCACACGTCGCAATCCAGCCGTTGTGCGAGCATGTCTGCGATAATCTTCGGATTGGAATAGCCCAGACCGCACACATCCGTGAAGAGGAGAACAGCTCGTTTGGATGGATTAGAAGAACCACCGCTCGGAGATGGAGCGAAATAAGCGTTCTGAAGCTTTCCCGTCACGCTGACACCCGTGGGCTCGCCGGGTAAGAGACCACCTTTGAAACAGTCTGGACAGCTCATGGTTACACGAGTTGTAGAGTGCGAGGTAGGTACTATTGTATTGTCCGCCCTAACTTCGGATTGTGCTGTCCGATCACTTCCGCGGACGTGTAATTTCACGCCCCGCTACTGAGATCTGGAATGGCAACTTCGTAGATATTGATAAGAACGGGTATCGATACACTTCTAATGACTGATTATGACTCATTACGTAGGCTAATAATGATGGATTAGTGAGGAAATGAAAAAGAATATCTGATGGCAGTAGGATCATTAGTAAAGTGATTATGTGCATTGACCAACGCCAGGATTAAGAATCGGATGAGATTGTGAATATGATGCTTCGAAATTTGTCGCTGACTGAGTCCGTGATGGGTTTGGTGGAATGGTTCTTGTGAGGCTGGGTGAGCAAATATGGGGAAAGTGATATAATGATTCAATGAAATTGACACTGAATCCATTGGCCGTTGGCGTCGTGACGTGTTGGGGCAGTGGGTGGAGATCATGGGGTTGGTCTGGGACCACTGTTGTAGGATAGACTCATAGACTCATAGACAGAGCGAGAAAAAAGGAACACTGTCGTAAACGAGAGTCGAAGACTCGAAGTGCAATTTATTTAAAATTATGTTACGGCTTGTCCGAAATTCGTGCGTGTTAAGACCGTCGCCTTGACAAGTTCCATTTTCGTCGCTTCATCAGTGCCTTGTGGGAGTTGATATCGCATCTAGAAAAAGAGGGGGGGGGGTTGGAATGAGATCCGTTCAGAACGTAAAAATGGAGCTTCCTTCCAACTCCGGTGCACTGTACACCCCAATATGTCCACCAAGCTCACCCATTTCCCTTCAACATCCATAACGATTATCTTTTCCCGGTCTTCCGAGTTCTCGGGGATGAGCTCGTCTAGAAGGGAATGTGGAACATGGCCCACTACAATGACTAATCCTTTGTAAAGGAGAACATCGCCGTAAATGGTCCATGTGACGTTTTGCTGCCCAGATTTTCGCGTTCTTGATGAGAACGGGAGATGCTTTGTGGACGTATCTGTCGGGATATTTTCCGTTTGTTGTATTGTAAGCTTGTATAACTCGAGATTCGGGTCGGTAATCCTGAGAATCGGCGTGTGCGTGGATGGATTTCGGTGTTTGAGGATTGCGACGAATCGTGCGTAGAGAAAGAGGTCTAGGTGGTCACTGAGGGATGTGGTTGTTGAACGTTGAACGTTAAACGTTGAAGAGACATGGTGATGGAAGAAGTCAGAGTCTTACGGATCTTGTTGATTGAGTTTGTTGAGAACATCGGATGCCCATGAGTCTCCGATCATTTACAATACGCGCCATATTAAGATGATCGCGCGCTGCTATTATTGAACATGCGGTCATCAATGCATTTCGTCGATCTTCCACAAAGTGGCATGACGTGGAGAGGGAAGTCGCATTGCGGAATGCCTTCGCCATGCCACTTGTACCACTCCATTCCATGGCGCACAGCGAGGTTTCAACCGTATTTACCTGACTGTCCTCCTTTCTCGGTATAGCAATACAAAATCTGCACAAGTACACAGACTCGGAAGTACGAAAACGCAACATCGACATGCTATACTTAGACCCGCTAATACTTATCATTTCCTTCTCCCTTATCGCACATTGTTGGATAGTTGGCCGTAAGCTGGTGGAAGTGGTTCATCGGACAAACCCTGCGCCCAGTCGGACTCTCGCTGGGCTTGTAAATAATCCATCCGGTCTCTCAGTTGCTGCATGTCGTTACGCAACAAGGCAAGCTCCGGACTAAGTTGTGACGGGCCAGCTGTAGTCTCATCAGCAGACCTAGCGTTCTGAAGTGACCTTGAGTTGTCCAACTCGTGCTGTGTGGACAGAATGCGTTCGTTAAGTTCCCGTTGGCGCGTTTCTCGGAGTCTAGCCGCTTTGCTCTGCGTTGGCTCATGGACCGAGATTGGAATTTCACGTTTGCGATATGGTTGATGATGTGGGGGAATATCGATGTCCAAGACTCCTTCAGCCTTCACTGGAGGTGCTCGACGCAAACGTCGGACAAGAAATACGAGGACTAGGGTGATCACTGCTAGTCCTCCTAGGGTGCATCCTACTACAACGCCAATCTTTGATGACGAAGTAGGGGTCATGCTAGCCGTAGAAGATGAGCTAATAGTTGAAGGAAAAGCAACACTGGTAGTTGAAGGAAAAACAACACTGGTAGTTGAAGAAGTTGGATCAACGATGAGGGGTGAGGATGGGTCAATAGGGGGGGATGTTTCCGAATCTACGCTAAATATATGATGAGATCATTCAGTCATACAAAGTAAAAGCAATAGCTTACGTGTAGTTGGTAGTGATTGTCATGGATTGGTCAACCCATGTGGGTTGCGGGTATGGGTCACAGTGGACAAGTTGTTTGCCGGCACTGGGTTTTATGTGAGGGTATGAGAGGGAGAGGATGTCTCCTCTTTAGTTTCTTGGCTACGATTAGTTGTGTGAGGTGGAGGTTTAAGTAATAAGTATACCTCGGAAATATTCTTTTCTTTAGTTTTAGTCCTTTCCCAGTTCGTCTTTAATCCTAGACGCTGAGCGTGGGACCGCCAGTATTGCCCTTTTTGCGAGTTTCCAAAAACGAAAATGCCCAAAGGGGCAGTTCTGAAAAGGGAAAGTTTAATTTGGAAACTCACCCAAAGTAGGTGGGCTCACTATTTGAAACTCAGCCGGCCATCACCGGGATGTGGCACCACTGGCAGAGAGGAAGATCTCCTCGGAAGAAATGAAGCTAAAATGTCGGCAAAGAAACAAATTTCGGCGGCAGTTATCAGACAAGAAGATGTCACTTAAATTAATTATTTTGTATCTATGCCACAAACATTTCTCCATTCTTGGGAAGAAATGTTGAGGAAATGTGCAGTTTTCATATACTTGCGGGAGAAATGTTCTAAAAATAGAAGGTTTCTCTCACATTTTAACCAAATCGGGGTACAATGCTGACAAAATCATTTCTGTGACACACATTTCTCACATTTGTGGCATAGATAAAAAATAATTAATTTAAGTGACATTTTCTTGTCTGATAACTGCCGCAGAAATTTGTTTCTTTGCCGACATTTCAACTTCATTTCTTCCGAGGAGAGCTTCCTCTCTGCCAGTGGTGTGGGTCACTTTGGGTGTCCACTTTTGGATAAGCGGACTTCAACAATAGTTGAACTCGGAATCATGGCAATGATCGCATCGAAAAATGAATATAAGCATCTGAGTAATACATATTTCAAAATTCATTCTATGTCAGCATCGCGAAGCCGACAGTGTTTGAACCAAAGTCGAAGACAGTGTATACGTTCTTCATGAAGCTAAGAAAATCGATATCAACAGAAATGATAGCACAACGACAGAAAGAAGGTGCACCTGTCACCAAGAAGCCAGACGTCGTCACCAAGACCAAGGTCTCGCCCAGAGAGAGCTCCAACGCATTGGCCGGAACCTTCCTGCGTTTCTCCCAAAACGAAGCTAGAGTTTCATGTCAGCTGCAATTCAAAAGAATCAAAACTCTTGACAAAATAAACTGTGAGCGTACATGGATGACGAGATGGCCCAGTTCTTGCCACCCCAGCTGAAGGAGACGGATGGTACAGAGTCGCACGGGAACGAGTAGTAGCCAATACTAGCCATTCGATGAATCGAACAAAGTGGAACCAGGGACTTTGGAATAGAACGTTTTGACGTCGGATGGTGAGCCATACATGATGGTTGTACCCGAGTCAATGATGGTTTCGAAACCAGACACGACCTGGTTTCCATTGACAGAGATAGATGCACCGCCAATCTGCCAGACACCAGAACTCGAAGAAGAGATACTGTGAGACTCGGTTGAACTGGAGTAAAGGTTGCTGTTAGCACCGCCGAGAAAGAGCTTCGAGCCGCTTGCGGCGAGCTTGAATCCAAACGAGTTGCTAGCAACAGCGCCTTGTGAGAAGGCAGTGTTGAAGAATGGGTTCTGGTTCAAGTTTGAAAGTGCAGGGAAAGCCAAGCCAAGAACCCTTTGAAAATCAGAATATTAGAGAATGCATAAATCACAAGTGGAGGAATCTTACCCGTCAAATTGTCCGGTAGCGAAGTCACCCGACATAGTGGTGACGGGAGAGAAATACTGCCCCTTGGCCGTGATTCCCGCAACAGTGACTATGGCATGAGGTGGGTCTCATGGAGTTATCTGTTGTACATAACTGTACTCACCTGTTTCTGTGTATACAGGGCCAGAGACTTGTGAACTGCCGACGTATATGATAGAGAAGAATCCCGACTTCGGTTGCGAGGTGCTTGAGGATCCTGCATTGTACTTATTTTTGGCAGAGCAAGCCGAATCCGTGCACGACGATGCCCAAAGATCAGCGGAACCAGCTAGTAAGTAGTTAGTTATTAGCGTCAGAAGAGAACATGAATTAACAAGTGACGTACTATCGAAGTCGATCAAGAAGGTTTGGCCTGGTGTTCCAATGGAAATTTCTCCAACCCATTCCATATCGATCTGATCCGTGAGAGACTCGGACTGACGCTTCTCCAACAGGTGAAGGAGATTGTCGGGTATCTTAGCAAGTGGAAAAATCTCAGCACCCTGCCACCAGGTGTTCGTCAAGGTGTGCATTTCCTGCGTTGCAGAAGCTTACCTCTGGGAGAGCATCCTCACCCAAGTTGTTCTTGAGGTTGATGAGATTCTAATTTCTGACGGTACTTGTTCACAGTGCGAATGGTAGATAATATCGCTTTCTCGTAGTTGAAGACACCGTTGGGCAGTGTCAAAGTTGTACATCTGTGGATGGGTATGGCAACACCCTCTGGCTGGGAAACGGGTGAAGTAGCGGCAAATATGGCAAATGTCACGGCGATCAAGAGAGCATAATTTCTGAACATAGCGAAAGCGCACCTCAAGAGGAACAAGGTTGAGACGAGTAGACGGCGTAGAACAAGCGGATGATTTCAGCCACATACGGATGGATCTCTAAATGCGAAATTCAAAGTTTGACGATAGGGACCGAAGTGTATGTGGCAACAAAATATTAGAGTGTGAGAGAGGACTTGAGGGACCCCACGCGATGAATGAAACATTGGTGCTAGCGAAATGTCCCGAACCTGATAAGCCTGATGGCTTCTCATACTACACCACCACATCAGAAGGTCAGCAATGAATACGTCCGAAGAATGGGCACGAGCGTTTCAGCGTACCGGTTGATTTTAACATGTCATTTCCCCCCTACATACATAGCGACATGTCCCGAACTTGATGGTTGCTCATACTACACCGCAGCATTGAATGAATACGTCCGAAGAATCAGCACGAACGTGGCACCGTGCCGGTTGGTTTTGATATATCCTTTCGGCACTATTTGAGCAGAACATAGAACTTCTACATCGTACTTCGTGTCCAAGGACACCGTCGGGGTTTGAATCTCCGTCTTTACTTTGATGGGGGTCTTTACGCTTGGCGTGGTCGTAGCGTTTGCCGACACGAGAATCGTTCTTCAGGCCTGAAATCTGTTGTTACATCTTCCCAGGTCCATGGTCCTGTTCAGGATACTGTCGGAGTTTGAATTTCAAATTTCGACACTAAATATTCGTCCGACCTTCCGATCAACACGAAGTCCCAGCGTCCATCAGTCCAAGCCCAGGCAAGCAGCATGGCATCATTACCCTGAATATCCGAGGAGATGCAGTGAGGTATCCATATGCGCGCTGTTGGGACGGCAAGCGTGTATGCTCCGAACACCAGAGTAACCTGCACTGAGTAACACAAATGATCACTGGCAGTAAATACAAATACACATTGATATTTACTTTCAGTGGCAAAGACATCGTTATTGTCGTCCACATCAACGTCGACGGCCCAAATCTCAACATGTCTAACCCAACATTCGTGTACAAGCTCATCCCGTCCAGCTCACCACTTCCCGATGCTCTTCCACTTAAACTCCCATTAAGTGCCCTAGACGAAGCATCTGGCTTCATTCATCTCTCCACCGGTGTCCAAATTCCAGGAACATTACGCCGTTTCTTCAAGTCTGAACCGAAAGTTTACGTTCTCCGCATTCCATTCGATAAAGTCGAAAAGGACATTCGCTGGGAGAGTCCAGATGCGAAGGTCTGTGGATCCAGACCTGGAGAGGGTTTGTTTCCTCACCTTTATAATGGAGGAAAATTAGGAAGCGAAGAGGTTGAAAGCGTTGCGGAATGGGTGAATGTTGATGTTGGAAGGGAAGATGGAGGTGGTTGGGATGACGCGTTGCAAAAGGCGGAGGCTTGGTTGGTGTGAAAGCATTGAATTTGTGTGTTCTACTATAGTAATGAAACGCTCTTGATCGCATGATAAGAACGCCCTCGTTCTAAACCTGTTCGACACCGAAAAGACACCTGAATCCTTCTTCACTTTGCAACAACTCCTAGTCCATCCCACTGTTCGTTCTACTACGCTAATTTTGATTTAACAGCTATTTGTGCACACTCTTCTTGCCTTTTAATGGGTTTTGCACCAATACTAGTTGCAAGGTCGAATCGAATATTGAATACATCATTGCACGAACACAGGAATACACCGACAACGATACATCAACACCTTTACAAAAACCTCGGCAAGCTGTACGTTTCGCTCAGTTCCACGACAGCAGCTGCCAACTCCCAGTCCTGATCACTAACCAATCCTTCAAACACAACCTGACCATCCCTAGCAGATGTGAAGCTGATCCCAGGAATTGGCGGGCCTAGAACGGGACA
>KN818439.1:0-10658 GCA_000827485.1 Amanita muscaria Koide BX008
AGACATTGTGCCGATGCCATTATAGATGTTCCCGGGGCCGAATGTGGCTCCTACCGAATTCGGTGGGACCGTATCATACAGTACATATGTAGTTTCCTTATATATCCGACTTCGGTGGTGTCCACCGAACCCGTACCAATCGATACATTGTATGCGTTCGGTGGCCCGTATCATTCGGTACAATGTAGCTTACCTACCTGGCAAACGGGTCTCTACTTGCAACTGCAGATCTCCATAATGTGACGTTGTGGACCGAGAACCATGACCACCTGGCCAAACTCCAGGTTCTAGAATCTAGAAACGTAACATCGATTTCCTTCTCACTGGACAACATACTCGCAATCGGAACTCGTTTTGCTATTAAGCTCTACAGCACCAATACCCACTCCTTCATTTCTACACTTTCGTTTAATGGATCACCTACAGCACTGGCCTTCTCACCAGACTGCACTCGTCTTGCCGGTGCAGACTACGGCAACATTTACCTTTGGGATATGCGCAGAATTGACGCTTCCAGTCCTCCCTCACAAGAAGCAACCGGTGTCAATGTCACTGCCATGGCTTTATCACGGGACTGTTCACGACTGGCTTGTGGGTTTCTGGACGGTACAGTTGAACTATGGGAGACAAGCCCTACAAAGCAACGAATTGCGTCCTACAAGGGCGACAGGGTATCAGCTAGTATGGGGTTTGTGCCTGATGGTAGGCTGTTTGCTTCTGGGTCAGAGGACGGGACAATCAAACTGTGGAATGGTGGAGACGGGTCTTTACATGGCACTCTCAAAGCGCCTCCTGGGTTGCGGGCGGTGGCACTCTCAAACAGCGTGTTGGTTGCAGCAGGGTTGGACGTCACACTGTGGAGCCTTGACACGCCAAGTCCCATTACTCTGAAGAAATCCGATTCCGCCGCAACCACAGTGTCAATTTCAGATGAGAGTGACCTTGTTGCCATCGGCTGCGACGACAAAAGTGTCCATCTGGTTGATGTGGTGAATCACACAACCATTGCTACATTCACAGTCCATGGCGCGATTTACAAACTGTCATTCCTACCCGACAAGTCGCGGCTCGTGGCACAAACCAACACCGGCACCTTCCTGTCGCTCGACCTTCTCAAAAAGTGCGTCAGAGGAGAATATGTGCTCAAAGATCTTATCCAACTCCCCGACACCCCACTTTGGCGTGGTGTTCCCGTCTGGCGCTGTTGGGCCAACGAGCAGTGTTGGATTGCAGCGTTATTTTCTCAACATCAAACTCCCGTGCCCGTGCTATGGATTCCCAGTGACATTCGTGTGCATAGATGGACCCAGGGATCATCCATGATTGCCTTGGGTTGCACGGACGGGCGCATTATGCTTCTACGACTACCTACCAGCCATCTCAGCTGATTGTTACTATGTTTTCATTTGTTAAATAATGTTTAGTGCACCAGATTGCTATTGTTGTCAGGTATCGAGCATCGCTTACAGCCGTTTGTATGTAAATCATACAACTTGAACGAATAGGTATTACACTTCGCGCAGTGAAAACGAACCCCAAAAATCATGTCGAGATGCCGGTTAAGCACTCTACCGGTGGGGTTATCAACAGAGCAGTTACGAATGCATCGGCCCTACGTTTTTAACTCGCTGCTCCGTCGTTTTGAAGTGGGCACTGACGCCATACTTAAATATGGGTCAAACACGATAGTCAACAGAGCTGGTTAAGGGTAAACAAAAATTTCCCTCTCTTAATGCATTCTCGTCATCTCGTCGTTCCACCTTGCCACTCTGTATTCGTACATGTTCTTCAGCATGTGGAGCTTCCGCTGTCAGACCCGTCTCTAGCGATCCACTCTGAGAAAACCAGGACGTGGTTTTATTTCGGATTGCTGACGGTTGGGCAAGGAAACTATTTTTGGGATTATAACCCGCAAGTGGAGTGAAGATGCTGGGGATACTCACCGAGGTGCTTACGCGTTTATTGCAGTGTTGAATGCTGTTCAAAGGAGATACTCACAGATCGACGCGGATTCCATTTGCGGATTATTAGTGTGTGTTTGTGTCCGTCAGTTGTCGTCGCGTCATCTGCGGCGACCCCGTGTAGTGCCGATGGAACTTGGAACATTGCTGGATTCTACTACAGTGAGTTGCTAAAAGGAACTTTTTAACCCGACTCATGATAATGACGGTAGAAGTCGCCATTGTGCAGCTCTTTGTTGAAGCCAACCATCTGTGATATACATCCCATCTCTAGTTGGCGGGTGTGCACCCACTGTTCGCGCTATGTTAGGTACGTTAGCGCCAACTTGCCGCTTTGGGATGGTGCGGGCCAACAAAGAACAACCAGGTGACATCCAGTTCCCCCACGGCGACCAAGTGCACGCAGTTCTTCGAAGGCCCAATCAACGACGTTTGTCGTCTCCCGAATACGTACGAAGATTGAATGGGGAAGAAGAAGCGCATGTTGGAAGAGATGCATATCGCTCCGCCTTTGGAACCGAGACAGCCTACGGCTGCTGCAAGAATCAAAGGACAATTGCGTTGTCGAAGCTTGGTCCTACACTGATTGAGCTGAAGAGGAAATACAAATGGTTTGTAGGCGAGCGTCGGTGGGTGTCATTCTCTCTCTCTCCTCCTTCCACGATGGAAATTAACTGAGGCTGATCGGGTTTGCAGGAAGAGTCATACAACTTCGACTTTTTCTGCGCTCATCCCCTGGCGGTGGTCGTCATCCTAGTTGACCTGTAGGGGTAAACGGGAAACCTCAACCCCTTATTGATGCGGGCCTAGATGGCAATATCATCAACGTTGTGGATGAAGCAGGGGTCGCTGAGACCACCGCGGTCAACGGTGGACAAGTTGCTGGGGAGACTATGGGAGAAGGTCCACAACAGCAACAGCAGCAAAACGGGAACGGGAACGGTATGATGACGACAGGGTGCAGTGCAAGGGCAAACGGGTTGGAGCTTGATATAAGGATAACGGATCCTGTCAAGTTGGAAAGAAGCTTGAAGACGCAGCGTAGTGAGGCCGGTGGTGACGCTTTCACCGACTCGCATGCCTCGGAAAAAGGGGACGCGAAGGGTCCCAAGCCGGCACCTGGTGCTCTTGATAGGCAACAGGACGTTGATGAACTTGTTGGACCCTCTTCTGTTCCGTTGCCAGGACCACAGTTCCAGTACCAACACCATCTAAGTACACTAGCGCCAGCACCAACATCAGCATGTCATCAGATTCGCGAGAGCCGAGAGACAACCAAGTGCTCTTCCTCGTGCTCCGCTTCCCCAGAGGGCCATCCAGTGACATCCTCATTGAACGGAGGGGAGAGATTCTGCTGTTGCCATTCCAACTCTACGGAAGCAAACCGGCGGGTTTGATCCGTTCTTGCTCGATCCTGTGTCACCTTCAGAACCAATCTTCCACCACCAGCGGTCGCTAACGCCTGGGCATATTATGGCCAACGGAAGTAGCAGCAGTATACCTTCACAGCCGATCCAGGACGTGGATCCTTCCAATCCAGTCTTCACACCCCCGCCTGCACCCTGAGCCGCCTTAAGAGCCGTCGTCCCTAGCTCCACCCAGTCCGTGGACACGCATATGGAGTCCCAAGTAGTAGATCCGAGCCGATCTTGCAGAAACATCGCCGGCTTTTCGAAACGCGGTAGTGGTGGAGAACAAGCACAACATCTAGTCCTCGAGTCCTGCAGGAGGCTATGGTCGTGAACGGATGCCAACACCGTTACCGGATTTTCACGTCGACCAAGGGTTAACGTTACTGGGTGAACTCCGACGTTGATTGGTGCAAGATACTGTGCCGATGACAGTCGAGCAGTTGGAGCAGCTTCGAGCTACGTGTTTCGGCTGCATGTGGTGGCACCGGGACGAATGGAATAGAGATGTGCTGCTGAGAGAGCTGTTGCAACTTGTGGAGGTGCTTGAGGCGCCCGTGGATGATGAAGAATGATTCACGCTTGTGTTCAACTTGTTTCCCACTTGTTTTTTCACTCTTTTTATGGTCTTTCATTATTGGAGACTTGTGTGATCATAGGTACTACTATATCCTGTATATTTTATGCACTGCCATGGCAGCCACCTCGTCTAGAGACGCCGACGTGAAATTTTTTACCATCCAACAAGCCTTACAATAACAGTCTCGAACGGGTTACGCAAGGTCTATATCGGTCAGTTTGCTGGAATTTGAACCTTCCTCAGCTTTTACATGCTGCGTTGCCATACCAAATTCATCCTACATATTTTGAACGCACCAGGAATCCAGTTCGCAGTTCAGACAGTCCAGAATCCACGCCCCTTCAATTGCTGGCACAGACGATCCGCCAACCCGCCCGAAAAAAGCATTCTTAAATCAAAAGGCCTAAAAAGCCTGTTCGATATGCCAGCAAAAAGAAGATGCCGTGTAAGTAGTCCCTGGAACAAATACCCACACGGAGACCTGTTGTGCTGCTGCAAAATTCGTCGATCTGTACGGAGTAACATTGCGCTTCAATTGCACGAGGTCGAAGACGTCGTCGTTGTGTTGAGAGCTTCTCGAAGAGGGTAGCATCCAGTAAAGGATGCATCCAACCACGTTTCCCCAGGGACGGTTGGGCCAGATGAGAGCACCGAAGAATACTGAGAGCCTGCGTTTAGGGACCGAGCATGCGGGGGAAGCCTGTAACGCCGGATGAGATCCACATGTCCTGTCGTCGTTCCAAACGTAAACCAATTGTGAGTCCAGCGATCATGCAAAGCACTAGGATTCGTCCAGTAGAGACATTCGGGCTAGATGAAGTCGTTGGGGGTATTCGTCATTTTCGAACATGGTTGAACAAGTCTCTCTCAAACCCTGTATCACTACGACCTGCTTCACCGCTGGATTATATGCCATAATGCATATGCTTATAACAAACTTCATCTATACGCTCACCTGCAGTGGCCATGCTTGCCTAACTTCGATCCAGTATTCGCCGTCCAGATGGTTTTACTATATCCGGTTACCGGAACTGATCAAGACCAATGACAAAGTAACGGTGTAAGTCGACAATCTAGGCTGAACGCGACTGGCTGAGTCAAGTTGTTTACCTGTTTTTGACCATCGCCTTGATAAGCGAGAAAGAACAAGCGCACGGACCCTCAGTGACTTCGGACTCCGAATATCATGCGTTCAATTCTGGCCACTGGCACGCGTCCAGCAACTTACAGGTCTCAATGCCGCCATCACAAGAGCCAGCGTCGAACGCTACGAATACGAACAAGCGCAAGAAAACATCTGGACTTACGGGATTGGAGCTGAGGATGGCCTACCAATCGCTCATCAGCGTCAAATCATTGCTGAAGACAGTTACCGCAACGAACGAGGTTGATGCCTCTGACGACTTGCAGTCGCAAGAGAACCTAATTACATTTGAGCCGGATTTCGAGGAAACGCTAGCAAAAATGCTCGAGATGATGAAGTCGAAGCTCGATGGGCCCCAGGTACGCCATATCCCGCTAGCAAACATGACCTTCCTTATTGTCTCTTACAGGCCCTTTCTTTCTCTGGCATGACAGAAGAAGCTTTGTCCAAGTTGAATATCACACTTGGTGGTTCGCTCAAGCTGAAAACAGATTACAAAGTTCGCGTGGCCGCGACAGAGGAACTCGGAATGACTGAACACTGGTCTTCTGAGGGGCTGTATCGTCACCTCCGTGTGCTGCAAAAGCTCGTTCCGAGAGTGTGTGCGAAATATAATGTGCGCATATCTCGTGTTGAATTCGTCAGAATGAAGCAGCTTCGCGTGCCTGGATCGATTCCTTCTTCTTCCGCGCATCTGCAATGATGCCACAGGGCAAACAGTTGGTGCTCAGCCTCGAGCAGAGCGTCCCACTCCCAGCTACAACTGTCAAACCTTTTGGCTTCAGCACCATTAGAGGTTACATAGACTACACTGCCATCGGGGTAAGCGCATCGGGCGCAGGTAAATTTCTTCGACAACCATTATTCGCCTGGCTTATTTTCTGCAGAAAAATATTTGGCCTGGCCACGTCTGGGGGTACTACAGGACTTTGATCATACACTTTTTCTTTCAGAAGCAAAGGCAAGCAACATTTCGCTCGAGAACCATGTCCCTCAAGCCGTGTGCAAAATGTACGCTTATGCAAAACAACTTGGGTCGGTGGCTTGTTCGTTTCATCCCCCATTAATTAATGACAACTTCACGGTAGAAAAAATATTATTCGTGGAGCTGTGACCGATGGACACAACTGGATTTTCCTCGTCCTTAAAATGGACCCTAATGGCGATGGTGCCATATATGCTCAGTCTTTGCAACGGACTCGACTCATGACCGTAGTCCCTCCTGGTGACGAAGAAATTTCACGCACAATGTGTGATGTGATCGCTGGAATCATTGGATATTGGGTAAGTGCCTCCTCTGTGTCATTGCCCTTATTCAAGACTTTTGTTTCTGGTATGGTCACAGATAGAGCATAGCAACGAAGATATTGGAGATGATGATTGGTTCCGTTCGGAGTGGAAGTAGGTAGCAGGTTAGTATTTTGGAATGACCGATCTATGACTCCGATGTTCTGACTGCTCGTGGTCCTATCTGGTCATTAGTTCATGGTTTCAAGTTGAACTGATCAGAGGTCGAAGGACCGGACTTGGAATGAGTCGGGTGAGAGTGGACTCCCGGCAGAGTAGACATCCTGCAAGGCCATGTCGTTATACAGTTACTTTCCTATTCATGCACCTTTAGCTATAAACAGCCATAGTAGGCCCCGAACCAATCGTACATTGTCCTGCTCGGTGTCGCATTTAGAAATCATTTGAATCTCCTTTATGCCCAGTCTTGGCATGTCTCTCAACTAGTCTCAAGCCACATCCTTATCCTCTCAGGTGACGACCTTGAAAACTCCCCCAAATACCGTGACTATTCTGTTTGTAAAGAGCCTGATGAGCTCTCCCAGTAGTAAAACTGCGAACAACAAACAAGACAGTGCAGACTCTTCTTTCCCGAAATTGGGTGACATTTCGAAAATTTCAGCAATCGAAGCGACGAAGCCGCCTCGACAAGAATCGGGACCTAAGTGGTGTTGTTCTATATTTATCCTCCTGCCAACTTCGGTGGCTCTCGACAGGTTGGAGGTGGTGCAGTGGATTCCAGAACCGTTCAACCTGCTAGAGGGTAATCCATTCGAATATTCGCAACATACCATTTCTTCTATATCAGGAACGGAAGCCTTCGAAACAGCCATCAAGACACGGGATAGGGACTGATGTGTCGTTTGTGGTCATTATCAACGACGGGGCTTGGATTACTGCCACATCATCCCGAAGGTAGAAGATGACACTGTGCGTTATGAATTACTGTTTTACCATATCAGAACTGATCATGGTACAGTGGGAGGAAATGAAGGACGCTGGTTTTGTGCCTCAAACGGCAAAGGGTGTGGAGCATGAGGCACGAAACGGTATTCGGCTGTGCACTCTCCACCATAGACTATTTGATGCGCATTGCTATTATATACGCTGGATGCCTGAGGTAGTTTTCTAGTCTCTGAAGCCACGCCTATTCTTACCCCACTGTAGGAAAGGCGCTTTGTTTTTATCAACCATTCCCGATCGGAGGATTTGGAAGTCCATCATGGCAAAGCGATAAACCTCGACGCAAGCGAGGATCGATTGCCATTTCATGGCGCATTTCTTTTTCATGAAATGCGAGTGCGTGGTTACTGGCCACTGCGCGAGGATCGAGCTATCCCTTTACCTATCCGTTGGGTTGATTGGCTTACTACTGACGACGACGACGACGACGACGATGGGGCTGGTGGCGGTGGTGACGGTGACAATGGCGATGGTAGCGGGCGTGGCGGGCATGGTGGGCAAGTCAGTCGTGGCCGTGGTGAGCGAGGTGGTCGTGGCCTTCTTCGTTCCCGTGGTCCGGTCCCTGGTTCCAGTGCATCTGGAAAGGTGTTCATTCCAAGCAACCCATTCACCAATCCTGCCTCACTCAAAGCACTGAAAAAGTCTTTTGCGAAACAACCCAATTGGAAAGCAGCGGTTATGGAGGGTACAACTTGGGAAGGTAATGCAGATGAGAACGCCGCCAAGTGGCGCAAACTCAATCGCATTTGCGATCAACATCCACTCTCGCACTAAACCTCGTAGCAGCAACAACCCTTCGGATCAACCGCACCAACAGCCACACCCGGTGTCTCAACTAGCTCGGGCGACGCCATCAAGATCGCTGCATGGCCAAACAGCATCAAAAACCCATTCGCGTCGCTTAGCGTGGAAGGAAGCGGCCTTTACCCCGCAAAAAAAAAAAGATTCCTAACCCGACGTCAACAACAAGCCTTCAATGACGTGGCAAACACACTCACAGGCAGGAGAGGACAACGGCGATGGCGAAGAAGCCGAAGCAACCTCCTTGACGAGCAAACAAAGTTTCTCCAACCTGGGCGCCTTGTCCGCGAACAGATCCACCAAACTCGGCGTCAACACCACCGATCCCAACCTCAGCTCTCTCAACCCGCACTGACTGTCGTACTCAACCTCCGACTCCTCCTAAACCTCTTCGACAAAGGCTGGTACTGGTCCGCGTCAACGACAACGAGGTGAACATGGATCTAAACTTCCGTATGATACACGCTAGGCAGGTGTCGATAGGGATATGCATCGTGTTACTCTGTGCCAGAGCACTTGTATGGAAAGAACGAAACCAGATGTTTTATTTTAGGGTACATCGTATACAAAAGAGGAGAGTGATCAAGAAATTTGATGGTTCCGCATGTATCATATTTTGGTGTCGCATATGTATGTTGCATAGTTGTGGAAGAAAAGATAGAAACGAGTGAAGAAAAGAGATGAGAAGGGGAAGAAGATTGTTCATAGACATACTCTAGAGAGAGAGTCGACGTAAGAAGTCTGGACAGGTATACTCTTTTTTCCGATCCGCATCGTGTATCGCGACGAGATCAACGACGGCCCATTCACCCCATTCATCATCATCATCATCGGAGGTCTTTCTCCATAGAGCTGTTTGAGCGTAAACTCGACGTTTTCCTTCTCTTGATGCATCCTCGTCATCTCGTCGTTCCACCTCGCCGTTCTGTATCCGTACATGTTCTTCAGCGTCATTCAGCGCCGCGTCCAACGCCCGTCTCAGATCCCCTTCCCGGGATTCGGAGCTGCTGCCGTCAGACCCGTCTCCACCGGCTGAACTGGCGGTTAGGATATGGTCGATGATGGGAATTTTGCGTGTACGCGTCTGTCGCCGGTGTTGGGCTACACCGCGGAAAGATGCTTTTAGTTGGTGCATGGCAGGAGAGCGGCCAAGCACTGGTGTTCGTCTGATAGATCGAGAGCTGATCCTATGTAGCTTGCTCGAATCGGCTGGTGATACGACCAGGACCACGGTCGTGTCCGTTTGTCTGTCTAGATTTTGGAACTAGATAGGGCGCGTCATGTCAGAATAAAGAGATAAATACGGTAAAAGATTACTTACGACCTGTGTCACCTCCTCCTTCTCTTCTCCGCCGCCCTCACATATGACGAATGATACTTGAGTTCCAACAGATCATCCTGATCAACTTATTCGTCTTCATCCACCCAATCCGCATCATCGTCCGCCTCTTCTCCTCCAATCGGAACAATAGCCCCAGCCCGCCGCTCATCATAGCCTTGATATCCTGTCCATTCACAGGAACGGAGGCATATCGCGGTCATGTTTAGTGTTTGTCTCTGTGTATGACTCTTTGATTGTTGAAGCCGGCACTCGAAGAAGCTGCGTACGAAAATACTGTTGGAGAAGAAGGCTAGTTGTTGAAGGTGCCGTGTTTTTCCCGCAGCGATGGATGTGTTGCAAGAGCTGCCTATCGCTGCGCGTTTGGAACTGAGACAGCCTACGGCTGCTGAGCTTGCGCTACAACTGATCAGACGACAATTTTGCTCTAGGCTTGATCTATACTGAAGGGGAAATACAAATGGTTCTGAGTAAGCAAGCGTCGGTGGGTGTCATTCTCTCATCTCTCTTTACTGACGTAGAGCAAGCGGGGTTGAATACGGTTTACAGGAAAAGTACGACTTTGACTTTTTCTACGCCCCTGTGGCTAACCCAGTCAATCCTGTTCAATAGCGTGAACGGGAATCCTCAACCGCTTGTTGATGCGAACATGTATGGACTTCAAGAGCGCCCGCCTTTTGACCAGTATCAAATTTGTTAGCTTTACCTTCAACCATGGCTAGAATTGACTCAGCAAAACCGTGACGGTTATGATGAACGATAACAAGTTTGCACACGTGTCGCCGGGCGGTGCTGCCAAGTTAGGACTTAATCAAAGTATTTTAGGTCACATCTCCTGGGCTCAAGGAGGGTGCTATATAGCTTCAGCTTGAAGCGAAATTCTGTATATACCAAGTTTTTCAACACCGACTCATAACCACAGACAAGATCATACGGTATACCAGAAGAGTGCACAAGTCCACTCACCGAGTACATTCACTGAGGGTCCGAGGTGTAGCGCTTTCCAAGATCCCGGTTGCTTCCTGTACCAGTACCATCCCTTCTTCCGAGTCTTCCGACGCCGTATGTCCTCTTCACTTCCACCACCGCCTCCACTCTCCTCTCTCAGAGGCCCGCACACCGCTTACATACTCTTGCACATACCTCCCAACATACTCCCACCAACATTCCCACC
>KN818441.1:6165-16252 GCA_000827485.1 Amanita muscaria Koide BX008
CCTTGAGTTTTATTGGCACTCCCAGATGTCTCCCAGATGTCCTTCCTCACCCTATTGATGTCACTGGCATGCCCCATTTGAACTGCATTGTTGTCCCTAAAGTTCTTGTCAAGGGGTAAGCCTTAACTTGTCTCCAATCATTTCATTAAGAATACCATCCATTACTTATGGGGATATTGCTGTCCCGAAGGATGGTTTCGAACGATGATGTTGAGCGAGCGAGGACACTGCAGTGACAGATCCAGGCGCTCAAAGAACTCAAGCTCATTTTTCAAATGGTGAGTGGCCTGCTATGTTCATGAATACGCGGAGAAAGTGGGTAGTTCATGTAAAGGAAGACCGTCTAAATAGAATAGAACTCGGTCGATAAGGAGCTGTAGTATTCATACTCAGAGTATAATACAAGTTATGATAGAGGTGTACCGTGTCGCATAGATCTCACCTCAGTCGTTAGTATGTATTCGTTCTGAGGTGCAGGCGGGGTATCTATTCGTATGCAGTGGATGGTGGCCACCTGATCCGACCATCTTTATATATATAAACACCCCTTGTATCAACACAATGCCTCATCCATAATTCCTTTAATAAAAGGTCATTTTTATACATAATTCAACTGCAATAACAGGCTTGCATAGAGCCTCGTCGCGTCCAAATTCAGGCATCCTTTCCCAAGCTATACTATTTTTGGCCTCGCACCTTTCCTCCTCAAAACAGTCAAGATGTTTACCAAAGGAGTTCTTTGAGCACCTGAATCTGTCCTTACTCACTCAACATCATCACTCCAACGACATCACTGCGGAGACTCAATGACCAAAACAAACCTTCAAGTGACTCAGGCGAGCAGTTGTTCTGACTCGTTCATATCGTTTCGCAGGTCTGCTTGGTCCTACATGGCCCCACCTCCTCCGGCACTCCCAGCACCACCATCGAATTATAATGCGACACAACTCAGACATTGTGCAGTGAGGGAGGAATGGGAAGTCGTTCGTCTCTCTCTAAAGCTAGGAGATGAACAACGGGCTGTGCGCACAGTTGGAGTAAGCTGATCTGCTGAGTCCACTCACTCCACTGCAAGCTTTGAGTTTTGGACGTAGTGGAGCCTGTGGTGCAGTGTGTGCGTGCGTGCGCATTTCGAGTAAGCTGATCTGTTGATGCCAAGCATAGCATTCGACAGGGTATTCTCATTGCATAGTGTATGCCTTAATAATAGTAATTAAACATAAGTGAGACTACATAGATGAGACTCACGAGAGTGTGTGTACCTAGAACTAGTTACTTCGACTGTCAGCGCGTCCACGTCGTATCCGAAAGTAGTGATGTGCCGGCCCTGCTAGGGGAGTGAAATATGCTTACATAACATCTTTAGGGCCGGATTCTGTGACTTAGTAAAAAAAAACAACTTAGGGCCAAACAGGGTCAAACAGGCCTCCTTCCTAACAGGGTCAAACAGGCCTCCTTCCTAACAGGGTCAAACAGGCCTCCTTCCTATTGCGGCCTGTTTGGCCCTGTTTGCTCCCCACCTTCCTGTTTTGGAAGTGTCGGCCGCAATAGGAAGGAGGCCGGGGGCGGGGGCGCCCCCGGGGGCACAAGCCATTAGGTAGCGTAATTTTGCGCATATAGCAAGTATCACTCACTGACTGCCGTGTCTCACTTTAGGTGGTTCACCCTATCATAGTGTTTCTTTTGTCTTGGAAGATGGAACGTCTAATACGCATGTGTGAGTACGCGCATATAGTAAGTGTTGTACCTTTTTTCATGATCATGATGACACGAGCACCATGCTATCAGTTAGATATCCCGTCTGGTTATTTACCAGCCAAGTTTCAGCGCTTCGGCCCGAGCTTCAAATGCAAGCGAACGTTTAATACCCGCCAAGACTGATTCGTACAATGGTACCCCTCTTGCAGCCTTGGTACAGATATGTGTTATTAATGTTCCTTGCTAGGCGCATGCTCGGTTGTCCTGACTCCTCAAGACACTCCAAGATGCTACCATATTTTAGTCGCTTTCTTGTCACATCGCTCACCATGTGTAGCGTAGTTGAAAATAAAGCTGTTTAATTAAACAATGGGAAGAATCGAGAACAATCCAATGTGAGAGACCACTCTAAAAGGTGCTTTGAGAGTCAACAGTCTGCTCTAAAAGAGATTGAACCACTCTCCGAGCGTTTTGACGCTGCGCAGATAAGTGGTTCGACCACTTTCCAAAGCGGAACGTGCCGTTTTCCTGATGTCGGATTCCAGGAGGCTTCGGTACCGTATAGCGTTCAGAACATGTGGGGCTGGATAATATAGGCACGCGCATTTGCATGTGAAACTAACGTGGCTTTCAAATATTTTTGGAATTACAGGATCCAAGAGCGTGTCAGGTCGGGACTTGTACATAGTAATGTTCTAGCCAGCTTGCTCAAGCCGCAGCCTATGTAGGTCATAGTCATGGCAAATTTAAGTCAGCTGCCGTTCTAGGAAGGTGTATCCATTTATCGAGCCCTCTTGCCCCACGGGATATTATCTAACTTGAACAGGGTACTATTGATCAATAGATCAGCATATAATTGATTGTTCGGACATAGCAACGTTACAGTCGTAAAATGAAATAACTAAAGACATAAAGGGTAAAACTTATTGATGAGGGTGGTCAACATATACCCTAATGTGATACACCTTACACCACACGGAAATTCCAAACAAGTTGTGTGAAAAGGATGCTCTTCCATTAACCATGGATAGACTCTGCCCACCGCTTGACGCTGTTGTGGAAACGGGAGGTCTTTTGTCGTTTATTGTGATGACGAACTGCATATTCAGTCAGTGTTGTTCCAGTCAAGCTGGCATGTGCTTTTCGTTTCCAAGCAGTAGAAGTACGATGAGACGTTTGTTGATTCGCTGTCTTTTGAGGAGCTGGAGCCTGTGATGCACGCAGTTTCGATCTTGTGGTCCGTTGACTTGACTGAGTGAGCCTCTCGATGTCCTCATCGTCTTCATCCCTCTTTCTTTTACCTCTTTTACTCTCTTCCCATTTGCTCGCGTCTTGCTTTGCACTCTGTAAAATTTCCCAAATCTTGCGCAGGACCTCCAGCCAGCCCTTGAGTGTAGGCCGTGAGTCGCTTAACTGACAATAATCAAGGGTTATGGCATCGAGATCGACACCCGCTAATTTACGCCCTCCATTAATCGCTACAAATGGAGGCGCAACATGGCATTCCAAATCCGGCAGAGTGTGATATGGGTAAAAATGTAAATCCCATTGCGGAACTGCTTGACTTGCTGCTGGCGATGATACAGGTTTTAGGCGCATAAACGGATCGCGCATGATGGATGATAGAGGTATGAACGTGTATTTGCTTTTATTCTCCAGATTCCACTAAATATACACCTTTAGAAAAACATTGATCGCTATTGACGTCGAGCTTACCTTTGTGAAGAAGCTTGGGATCTCGGCCTGAGCAGATCGTCTCCGCGCAGAGATAACGGTTTGTATAAAATCGCGAACAGCTTCCAAGACAGCAAAGCTGGGTAGTAGAATCCAGTTGTCGGCATCAAACTGAATATGCCAGTCAGATTTAACTAGGAACAGATGTCAGTCAAAATAACAACCAGTGAATATGAACGCACGATAAAAAAGATTACGCCGACTATCAACGTGGAACGCCCAAAAATCAAGCCCAAGGCAATATTCGTAAAGTGTCAGCTTCAAAAAGGTCAGATCCCGCAGTCATAGAGTATAACGATGACTCACTTCAGATGATTTGCTCGCGCGCTGGACAGCGTGAGCGACTTGAAGAGCGCCTTTAGCCTGTGTTAGCAGGCATCGTATCGAATCTTGCCCGTATATCCTCTTGTACAGTTCCTCGAGTGCAGTCTTAGCATTAGTGGCAATACTGCCTGAATTCGAGCGCTGAGACGGCGTGATCCAAACACTGCCAGATTGGGTTGATCGGTGTGGGGGAGTGAGGTCATCATAGCTATCATCTTGTTGGGCGAGAGGGCTCGGGGACCTCGGGGACCTCGGGGCACGATGGTAATCATCGGGCATATCTACATTGCCACGATAAGGCGATTCCGGTCGTCCGTCACCAGCCGAAGAGCCCGATGATGCAACAGACATTGATGCAAGTGTACCAGTGTAAAGAATTTGAGTGGCGAATAACGGATGAGCGATTGCGCGGAATTATTCCAGAGCAAATCGAGTCGAGCGAATACAAAGGTGGAGCCAGCAGAGATAGGCCAACAGAAGAGATGGAAGGGAAATGGTCGTCGTTTTGGGGCCCAAAATGGAACAGGATTGTATAGTTGAAGCCAAACAGCGTGAGTGATTGCAGTCGTACTTAGCGGAGGAATGCAGTCACGGTTGTCGTATGAGATTGTTGTTAGTTGTTAGGCAGCTTCTCAGGAACCTTGTTGAAGTGCGACTTGCCAATTTCTGACGTTGGCAGGTCCGGGCGGAGTCCGGCAGCTGGCGGCAGAAGTTGAGTCGCAGAACACATTTTCACTGGGTCTCAAGATCTCATGTGCCAACATCGGTAAACATTCTGGTTCCCAACACCGTTACCATGATGCTCCTCCAAGCTTATTATCGATTCAAAACGCTATCCACACAGTTTGTCACCGTCACTTTCACAGGCAGTACCTTCAACTTCCTTGCCCCTTTGTGCTGCGCTCCTGTGACCGCAATCTTTGTGTTGCTTTGCTGGCAGGGTCGTCCAGTCCAACCGATTTCCCCGCATAACTTGATTTATGTGTACCTGTCGGATTTTCTCCAAAGGGTTGTTGAAAGCTAACTGACCACGAACTTGAACGCGATACCCCTACAGTTGACTTTTGAGGGCCGTCACGCGGCTCCCGTGCGACAAAGGAGACTTATTCCTTTTCTGTACAGGCACGGGGCATCGTTATCTATTATTTTTTTGGTCCGAAAAGAAAGGCGAAGTGGTCTATCTAGTATCGACGCCCTATCGACGCCCTGTCGTCGTTTACCGATATTCAAGCAATCTCTCACGCCTTGACATAGAACAACCGTTCAATGGGCAGTGATGGCTCAGTGATTGGGCATTGAACAAGTTTGTCTTTGACAGCGCCATGTGGTTTCGTTATAAAGGGCCCGAACAGCTTGGTATGGTAGAGCATCAGGACATCAGTCCATATACATAAGTACTGAGCATCATGTGAATCTGGGCGATAAATAAAGTATGTAGGACGTATTTAGCCTCATGGTCATCTTTTCCAGGGTAATCAACCAATACAATACGGTGACTACATGGTACCCGTACGTTACGGTGTTATATTGGATAACCTTCTCTCCTGCCTCTTTCCCTCTTTTATGTAATCTCGCTCTCCTGCAGTCCCAAGCCTTGTCCAAGCATCCTGAACGCTCCTGTCTGGGCCATGATTTCATCTACGAGTTGCTCCTATCCCTCAACGGTCAACGACAGTGGCTACAATCTCACTCAGGATTCGTATGCTTGCCGGGCGAGTGGGGATGCGCCCCCGACCTATCATGCGCATGGATTCAACAGGACACGACCTTCCCAAGGTGCCAGATGGTCATCCGAACACATCTACAATCGGCAAGACCACTGTTTAACCTGTGATGATGGGTCCAACAGAGGCGAGTGGGTGTACCACCACGCTGCCCATTCCTACGAGCCCATCGAGGGAGGTCCCATCAAACAGGTGAGGCTTCCCCCCATGAAATTTCCTGAGACGGACAAGAGCTAATCAAACAACGTGTCGGGTGTTGGCAGCCTGAGTACGCCGCTGGAGCGCAAGCTAGTTTTACGGATGCTTCTATTAATAATACCCGCACGTACAACGGCTCTTCCTTCGCCCTCACCCAATATCCTCCACCGGCCTACATCGAGAGCGTTGCGGCTTGGAAAACCCAATATTACGACATGCCAGAGTCTTACTACGACCAGCAGGCTTCCATTGAGTCCCCGATAGACCATTCCTCGGACCAAATAAGCTATGATCGTGGCCATCAGTTGACGTCAAGTAGTGCCATCCACGACCACTTAATTGATGATCAGGTGCATCCTTTCGCTCTTTTGCTGTCTTGGAGAGTTCTCATTAACCCTGATAATTCGCTCCCTAATTCCAGCCACAGCGAGTCAATCAGCCACACGCGGAGTCCTCCAACACCGGCATGCATTATAACCTTCCACCCACGGCTAGCAGCAGTCATCCGGACGTTGACGTGACAGCCCCTTCCTCTATGAGGCTGTTCGGTGATCCTGCTCCTTCCGTTTCCATGGCTGTGTACGACCAAACTTTCTGTGTTGACATGTCCCAGTCGGTACTTCACTCCGAACGGCCTCCCCTCTCATCGTATTCTGAACTCTCGGCTCATACAAATTATTACACCACCATCATTGCAGCTTCATCCTCATCGACAATGCCTTCTCGGCCTAGCGTTAAAATGTCGGGAGCGACAGGGAAATCACAGCCACAGAGCGTCACTCACGCGGTGAATACGTGGAAAGGAAGAAGCTCTGGCATTCCACCTACACCATCGACAGGCCCTGACTACGTGAGTGCCAATGTGAGCACGCCACTGTCACCACCTCCGCTCCAGACATGGACGCCCCTTCCGCCACCATCCTCCGCGTCGTCAAACTCTTCGCACCGTAGCAGCCGTAGCACTGCTAGTATGACCAATCCCCCTGTCAAAACCGAAGCGAGAGAAGTATCACCTTCCGATCTCCTAAGTACGCCACCTCCCAAACGAGCGTCGGGGTCTCCCGTGCGGAGAGGAATGTCCTCAAGCCGTTCAGCCTCCTCCGAGTCTCGCCGATCTCGCACCTTATCACCGAGCAGCCGAAATCAGGGCGTGCTGAAGACGATAATGATGAAAAGAGGCGGGTCGGAGCCGAAGAAGCAGAACCCGGCGTGCTTGTTTTGTAGGGAACGTAAGATTGCTTGTGGGCAACCAACAGAGGGGAGTTTGGACCAGACTTGCAAGTAAGTTTTTTTCGCCTCCTAACCGAAGTCTCATGCTGAACATTGTTCTTGTAGTCAGTGTTCACAACGGTCATTGGAATGTCGGTATCCAACTGAGTCACGTCGCGGACAGCATAAGCGGTTAAAGAAAAACAACCAGGATCATGGCCATTGTGTGGGTAGGTCAAAGTGAAAACGTTTTATCATTCTATGCATATTCTCTACGTCTTTGTAAGACTTTTTGATCCTGCACATTGATGCACTTCTTTCTTTTGTCTTCGTCGCTTTGCTTTCTCCTAGGTTCAATGTTTTCCTTTGCTGTACAATTGTCATCTCTTGCCGCTGCTATCGATGTCTCCAACTCAGTACATATTCTAATGAACTGCACCATCAACACTATTGTCATTTGCATGTCACTATAGCATCTTTTTCTTTCTTGTGAATGAACGGCATGAAAGCAGTGCTTCCTTCATCGTCGCGCATGAAACAACAATCATTCTGCCTTCGGAGCGCTGTACATTTACCAACTGCTTATTGGACTAACACACTCCTTCAACTTCAAGTCTCCCCTCAGGTGCGGATAATTACACATTCAATGAGTCAATCTCAAATGGATCGATTTAGATCCATGCAGGGGCCTTTGATGGAAGATTTGGGAGTTGTGTTGGCGACGCAGCGCAGGGACCGCAGTGTTCATTCAACATCTGCATTTTAATATTATAGTTTGTGCTATCACAGCCGTAACCGCGCTGGCGATACTTGACAGAGTCGGACTAGATATAGACATGCAATCGATCAATCGATCAATCTCAGAATGTACATGCTGATGAACACATTCATGATGAATTCATTCCCTAGCATGAATCACAATCCCTGTTCTCGCTACTCCCCTCACATTGGATAGCAGTGATGGCTAAGCTGCGAGTGCTGCTGATGTTACAGGTAGACGCGCTGGTGATCAAAGGCGGGCGGTGTTTTCAGACTTCAGAGGGTTGGTCGTGAGCTTTGGGTTAACCCTTCCGCATCAATGTGCAGCGATTGCAACACCCGTTCAGCATGCAAGCAAGGTTCTTGCCGACATATGATGTCGGCACTTCCCTTGTAAAGAAACAAGGACCCAATTTGAAACCTGCGATCACGGGCAGTATACGGTACCGGGCCGCAATCCGAATCGTGACTCAATCTGCCGACTACGCGCACCTGGTCATGTCTGCCCGGGCTTTCATGCTTTTCTGAGTCGGAATCCTTATTTTTGGAACAGCGTTGTGCGTGGCAGCCTAGCGTCCAACTTGTCTATCGAGGAATTAGGTTTCGACGGATACTACAATTCGGATTTTGACTGATACGGAGCCAGAAGCTCACTGGGAGCACAGAAGGGTGGCGCATGCTGTGGTTTCATTCGGTGGTAGTGACCCCCGCCAATGGTGCACAATTGGGCCTCCAATTTGGACATCTCTTTCGTTTTTAGGCCCTGCTACAAATTTATTGATTTGTGCACGGAAAAGTGAAACACCATGGGAAAAATAGGAAGACAGGTGTTGGAGAGGTTTACGGGCCGTTTACCGTGCAGAAGCCGCCCAGTCCATAATTTCCTGCCTGGAGGTGACATCAATCCACCGTTCTCCACCGTCTCATCCTAGGTACTGTCGGGCGCCCGTTATGGGAGTATAAGTCAGACTTTGATCTGCTAGCTGGTTTTCGTGATGCCCTCCAAGGTGAGTGTTTGGTAATAATCAATTGGGACCGTCCCTCACCCCCTTTCAATTGAACGCACAAGGACCTGTGTGATCATAGTATCCTCCACCGCGATATCAGTGCGGGTAACGTCTTGCTAACGGCAGCTAACCAGGATTCAGAATGCTCCACTCTGTGGTTTCATTACCGACCTGAAGTTTGCTCGCATCGCAAGCTCTACCCTGTTAAAACCTCGAGTGACTGTTACAAGCACCATAGGCCCACAGAACAGATATGACGACCGAGGGCGCGTGCTTTCTAGAACACAGCCAACGACTCGCACGCACTCCACTTTCGAATCAACAGTGACCGTTAAATGGGGCGCGGATATGACTGTAAATTACTTTGATAAAAAATCTTTTCTTCCACAATGACTCATCGAAAGCTTTTCATAGGGAACGGTTCAATTCATGGCCCGGCGTATGTTATTGCAGGAATTTACGCACACTACGGAACCACGAAGCAACTCACGACATCGAATCTTTTCACTCTCGTACTGTGTAATACGCAAACTCTACCATCGGGCTTCTCAACGATCCGCGCCGAAAGTGGTCCGTGACCCACCTTTCAATTCCTACTTCGCCAAGCCTTCGGCCAAACCAGCACCTTGTTACTGAGAGGCAGAGTAATTACAAACTTTATGAGTGACTTTCTTGTCGTCCTTTTCAAAGACATCCAGGGCCTTGTACAAAATATAGAGAACATCGCGTATGACTTGAAAAGCAGGGAGCGTTGCTCTTTCATTACGATGCTCAAGGCCCTCATGTTGCGGCAGATCATGATGAAAGACCTACCTGGATGCCTCGGATGCTGTTGGATTTGTCAACGGTCCTGAGGGAAAATCTCTGAGAGAGAGCCTCCAAACATAGTATGTATTTCCTTTGTTACGGTTGGACTGGATGCCCTTACAATGGTCTGCTGCTGTAGCTGCAATACTCCTGGTGAAAGAGAGAGATGTCTATCGTTTGTCAACATGCTAAATGAAACACTGCTTCATTTCCGAGAGTTGGAATTGCGCGGCGACGAGGTGGAAGATGGGGATATTATATTTGCGATAAACGACCCAGTTGTGATCGAGTCTGGCTGGGCACTTAAACGCGTCGACCAAGCGGAAACCGGATCACATTTGCCTACTTGCCAAAAGGTTCAGGCGTTTACACGAAGATTGCGAACACTATCCTTTCTATGCTTGCGTCTTAATTGCGAGCACTGATATAAAACATTATTTGTGATGTTTGTTCAGGTTCCAGCGACAGGACGTCAACCTTTCATATCCTTCAAATCAATTTGCTCAACATGTCCAAGTCATGCTCTCTCCTCATCACAGCCAACGCTTTAACACCCTCTGGCCAAGCAATTTCTGGTGATATCAATGAAGGATACTTGGCCTGGCCTTCCTCTCCAGCCCAGTTGAA